>QBDW01001531.1:0-11047 GCA_003261595.1 Maconellicoccus hirsutus
TTTTTTTTTTTTTTTTTTGAGATAAATACTACGAAAATTTTACATAACCTAATTTTTACTACTAAAACGACGAATATCGCTGTTATCATCAGCTGGCATAATGAAATATACGAGTATTTCAATGTCAAGTCAGCACGACGTGAGGGGTGATAGTTTTACTCCCCCCTTTGAATATGTATGGGTCACCGAATAATCCCTGCAATTTCAATCAAAAGTTGTGATGCATTGAAATTTGCCAAAATGTCGAAAACGCGTGAAAATTTTAGACGATGGTAAAATCAGTGTTGCCATTTTCATCAACTCCTTCATCTTGGAGGCTAAACATTTGAAAAAAGGTTCTCGGTTGGAAAATACATCCGCAAAGATTTCACAAAAATCGCCATTCAGTCAACTTCCTCCCTACTTCGCACCCTCCCCTTTTCTTTTAATTTTGTCCACAATTCCAGCATTAGAACTTGTCTCAAAAACTAAGAAAATACCCTCAAAACGAATATTCCCATTCAATCTCGCAGAATCAGTCATTAGACGCTTCAATGATAAAACGTTCTTTCTTTCACCCCTCCCCCCTCCTTTCCACTTGAAAACACGCCGAATCGCATCCCCGTTATTCTTATTCATCCGAGTAATAAATAAATTACCGAGTAGATTTCGAAAAAGAAAAACTTTCTTCATTTCGCCAAAACCTATTCGTTTAAACAAAACAATTTCCTTTTTAAAAGAATCAAAACTTTTATCCAACTTTAATCATTTTCGCGGTCGCGGAAAAAAATCTGGTATTTTTCCGCTCAGTCTTCCTCGACGTCATTATATCCTTTGATTGATCGTGCTTTCAAAAAAACTCTTCGTCTTGGTTTTAAAACGAGGGTTAATTTCTTCGCTGCGGAAGATTACCACGAGAAAAAAGTCCATTGATAACTGCGTCAAACAGGATACGACACTTGTACCACGAAGTTGTAAATTCGCGCTACGTCTCGCCGGGCTTTTCTTAATCTTCGACAACATCCGCGTTATTTTCCAAACAGTTAATTTCATTCTAATACATTAATTCGACGTGCGTATTAATTAATTTCGCGCGACGTGTAAATATCTCGTTCAAATGCGTGTTTCGCATTTAGAAAAATTAATGATTTAGAAATTACAATGGTTTCCTCTTATTTAAGGTAAATCGTTCGAGAATAGCGTCTTTCCTTTGAGTTAATCTCAGCCCGAACGTCTCGAATATCTAAGAAAACGCTTCTAGACTTCGCTTTGTGCGTGAATATCAAAGGAACGGAAGCGGTCTATGTTAAGGAGGGGGTGGAGGTTGACAGGAGGGGAAATTAAAAAAATGAACGTAATTCCGGCTTGATTACGAAAATCATTAAATTAACGACGTCGTAGAAAGAGTTACAGAGAGTTCATGAAGCGTTGGTCCACCACACCCCCCCCCCCACTCCTCCCTCCTCATTCGAAGAGTAAGCCTTGAATAACGTCTTGAAAAATGGAATAAAAGTTCACTTATTTTTATTCAACGTTGCTCATTAATTGATCTATTTGCATGCCAAAAATTTTCAATTTAATATTTTCATTATTATTAATTCTTTAATTTGTTTAAATTACAAAAAAATAACATAACCTAATTTAAAAAAATTAATTTTTTTTTGAATTTTTAAAAATCGAACCGTCAATCACATTATTTTTGTTTGTCTTAAATTCACCTTTTGGCGTAATTTTTTCAAGATTAACAATAATGACGATCTTTTTTCAAAAAATTTTCACACCAATCTTATTAATTTTACATATAATATCAACTTTGACAATCTAATTTAATTTTTAAATAATAATTTTCAATTTTTTTTTAATATTTTAAGTCACTTAATGTTATACAAATTATAACCCTGTGACGTTGAACATTAAAAAAAAATCGATATTTCTTCAAGTCAATATATCGATATTCTTTGAAATCAGAACATCGATATTTTTAAAATTGATAACTCGATATTTCTTGAAATCGATATATCAGTATTTTTTTAAATCAATACATCGATATTTTTTTTAAATTGATAAATCGATATTTCTTGAAATTAATATATTGATATCCTTTGAAATCGATTTATCCTTATTTCAACATTTTTTGAAGTCAATATATCAATATATTTGAAATCAATATATCGATATTTCAACATTTCTTGAAGTCGATATATTTTGAATTCAAGATATCGAAATTCTTAGAAATCGATATCATTATTTTTTAATTTGATAAATCGATATTTTTGAAAATCGATGCATTGATATTCCTTGAAATCGCTATACCTACATATTAATATTTTTTTAAATCAATACATCGATATTTTAAAAAAATTGATAAATCGATGTTTCTTGAAATCGATATATTGATATTATTTGAAATCAATACATCGATATTTTTTGAAATTGATAAATCAATATTTTTAAAAATTGATAAATCGACATTTCTTGAAATCAATACATCGATATTTTAACACTACTTGAAGTCGATATATCAATATTTTTTTTTAACTGATAGACCGATATTTTTTTAAATCGGTATATCGATTTTTTTTTTAATTGATAAATCGATATTTCTTGAAATTAATACATTGATATTCTTTGAAATCGATACATCGATATTTTAACATTACTTGAAGTCGATACATCAATATTTTTTTTAAACTGAAAAACCGATATATCGATTTTTTTTTAAATTGATAGATCGATATTTCTTGAAATCGATACTGATATTTCTTGAAATCTATATATCGATATTTTTTTGAAATTCTGTATCATTTCTTTTCAATTGAAGGTTATCGAGTACCGGATGGTCGATTGACTGTCAGCCCCCAGGGAAAGTAAGTTACTTTCTTCTTGGTTTCATATCTCAAAAAAATTTCAATACAAAACCACGTTCGCTTTGGCATACTCAAACCGAGATTTAGACAACTACGCCATCGCAAACTACGAGGAAACATCACTTTGTGCCATTTCATAAGAGCATGCATTAAGTTGCACAACCTCAAGAAGGCAAGCCATTCGCGAGCATCAAGCACTATTGACGATTAATAAATTCGCGACTACACGATTTGTGGAACATGCAGATTTTTGGAATTTGTGGGAAGTCAATATTTATGCGATCTCGAAGAAATATTTCGCTGTACGCATCGATCTCCGAATCCAATTAACAATTAATCGCAAATCCTCGACGGTATATTTTACACATTGATGGAATAGACTGGCGCCAACGGAATTATATTCACATTGCATGATAAAAAACCCACAGAATACCGACAACACACGCCGAAGATCACGAACTCGGTAGTCGAGTATGTTGATAAATGCGAATATGAGGATATTTTCGTATACGTCGATTCAACGAATGAGTCACTTGGTTTGATGGGTTCACCGATGGTATATGGTAAAATACAAGAGGAAGGAGGCTGCACAAGAATATTAAATCTTCGCGCATTAACGTTCAATTCCGAGAGCCTATTTTAGTAATATGTGTAGAAGAAAAAAGATAAGTATTTCTTCTCCTAGGTTACACGGTGCGCCATGTTGTTACATATACACACAGACACAAATTACAGAAGCGTACACCTGCGTTAGTCCTTAACGATGTTAATATTGTAAAACCTTAAACGGGAAATAATTTTCGAGCCGCGTTTATGTCACTTTTATTATGACAGCGCATTAATTTTTATTTACAACGAAAGCGGTAATAAAACTAACGCGTGAGTTTTTATCTTTCTCGCGTAGACGTTTATATAAGACAAATTTACCTACTTTGATTTTTTTTTTCTTTCTTCGATGGGGGCTTTGTACGCTTTGGCGCAATTACATTGTGCTGGCGTTTGTACCGTGAAAAGGGGTAATTTAAAAAAATCACCTTGTTTTTGTTGTAAATTCAACGCGAGGAGGGAGGTTGAATTCGATGAATATGCTACTCTGGGTCTTTCGTGTATCGTATTTGCATTTGAATTCGCGCCTACGACACACGAGTACGTTTCTTTTGCAATTAATCAACGAGAAATGGCTGAAAAGCGGAAAAAAAAGCTTATCTGAGCGTCATCGAGAAAAAGGCCAGTTTCCGTGAACTTGAGCAAGACGCCTTGATGAAAGCAAGGGTTAACTAACCCTTCGATGAAAGGCGGATTATAAGCAGAAATTGTGCGGATTTGAAAGACATTCCACTTGATGGAAACACAGCGATGATACGCGACGGGAGATATAGCCGGAGACGCGTATATGCAAATGGTGTATAATGGACGTCCCGAGGGTATTTATACTTGACCGCCGTGTTTCGCCGATAACATCGGTTCTCCGACGCTATTTACTTTGTACGCCTTCACCTAGTGCTTGACAACTTAATACCTATAATTAAATAGTTGCTTCTTAACACCCCTGTGCGAAAACTTCGCCGGAGTCGTTTTCAAAGAACCTGTCCAAACTTAATGTTATCTTTATCAGCGTTTCCTTTTAAGCCATTGCTCAGAGGTAATTACCAAGAGTATTTACTTAAGCCTTGCGAAATGAAACGAGCTTTCTTTGACGTTAAACAGATGGTAATCAAAGTGTACGTTACGGTGATGTACCCTCGTGGTACTCTGCGCCAAACCGTATATATAAATATACTAAATCAAATTTAATCAATGGATATTTGGTTAGCAATTTTCGGACTTGGGGCTGATTAGTTGTGGAATTTTTTTTTCTACTTTGGGTCGATACTCTATCCTGAGGGGATTTACAAGAAGCTGCAGCACGAAGAGATGAAACGGATTGGGCGCGTTTGAGGCTTTGAAATTGTGTAGTTTGTTTAGGACAGAACTAGGCTCCATTTTCTTTTCTAATTTTTCGATTTTATATGTGATTTGTACCAATATTGCGAGCATTCGCTCTGCTACAGTCTAAAACTGTAATTTTTTGAAAGAAAACTACAATTAGTGAAAGAAGCATGAAATATTAAAATTTTAAACAACTTTTTTTTGGCTCCACACTTCGAGGATTAGCGTCCCCTGAGCGGGGGGAATGCGGGAAAAGCAATCTAGCGATGAAAAAGTGTAGTACTAACGAGTACCCATTGATGAACACCAAAATATTGAAATTTCATCGGTATAAAAATTGTCCAGGCAATTTTAAAAGTTCATAATCTCACAGGGGGGAGCAATAGGGGAGCAAGAATGCCTCCCGGTCCCAAAAATGTTGTTTTTGTAACGATATTCATCGCACCAAAATTCATGCTTCTTTCACGAATTACAATTTTCTTTCAAAAAATCTCAATTTGCAACTGCACTACTCAAACTATCGTATGATTTAAACCCCCCCGAAAAACCTCATCCCACCTAACGCATCTCTCTAGTTGCATCACATGTGGTACATATTGGCGCCAAAATGTCAATTACCGTAATTCTCGACACAACGTACATTCGTTGGTACAGGAAAGCTGCCAAATAACTCGTTGGTAATTTACTTTTATATAAACGTTAAACACTTGTACCGAACGTCGTATTACGTTTTTCGTAAAATATATATAACTATTCATTAAAAATACTCCGTTTTGTCTTTTTTCACATCGCGCGCGTGAATCTCAAACAAATGTCCGCCACCTTGAAACGTCGCTAGCGCGCAATGGGTAAAATATTTTGAAATTTTTATAACCTTAAATGCCATAAAGTTTACAAACAAAGTGTTTATTCTTTCGATGTTAGCGTTTCTCGGGTCTATTTGGAAAAAATACAACGCCGGGGGTTTGAATTACGAGGCGTTCGTTTTGCCAAACTCGTCAAAGTCGTGTTTACTCTGAATTATTAATTATACCGAAGATGTACGATTGCACTGAAAGCCGGCATCGAGAGAGATGTGATTTATAGGTATTTTTTCGCTTTTGTGTATTTTTCTAGCGTTTGTTTCGTTTGCTGTCAAAATATACGTTTTCGTTTTGTGCTTCATTAGTATTTTTTTTTTTTAATTTTCCGTTTTAATTTTGTGCGAAGAAATAACTCTCTAAATTATTACGATTTTTTTCCTCCATCCATAATTTCAAAAATCAAGCAATACCATCAAATTTTGGCAAAATTCAAAATTAAAAGGTCTACGATTAATTCCAAACACTTCATCAGTAACTACTTCAATTTTTAACGCTCCAAAACACTTGTTTTTTTTCCCAGAATATTAATATCCCAATAATTTATTTAATCAATCGTAATTTCCAATAATCGTAACCACGACGTAAATTGAATTTTATTCATCACAAAAAGATGGAAAAATTCGGTCAAATGTTGACTCACAAACCACAGAAAATTGTCTAACGAGGGAACCTCTTCAGGTAACCTGCTTAAATTTGAACAAGAGTTGGATTTTCAGAAAGAGCATGGCAAAAAAAGCCAAAACTAAAATTTCAGCTGCCCAAATTGACTTTTTGATTTTTGGGGAATTTTTTGGAAAATTAAAAATTACCAAATTTCTATTAAAAATAGGAAGGATTTAGCGAATCCAAATTAGGGAGATAATAAATTTTGCCTTATTTCCAATTTTTTTTTCAATCAAATTTTTTTCCCTTTTTCATAGAAATTTCGTAAATTAAAATTTTCAAAAATCTGTAAAAATCAAAAATTCAACTTGAGCAGCTGAAATTTTGGTTTTGTTTTTTTTTTTTACTTGCTGCAGCTAAAAATACAACTCCTGTTTAAATTCAAGCTAGTCACCTGAAGAGGTTCCATAGTAAGGGGGCCAGGAGGGCGTAATGTGCAAAGAAGACACACGAAAAAAATTAGCGATGAAAGCGGAACGCGCAACTAAACGAAAATTTCGAAAAGCTCTTTAGTAATTTTTATTTTTTCGCAGATATTTTTCGTTCAGTGAACATTTTCCTGCGCTTGGGCCCGTTTTACTACATGTGGTAAATAAATCAAATATCACGCATTAAAAATCCATGAAAATGTTTTAAAATTATTCTACTTATTGTACTTGCTACTCAATTTTTAAATATATGTCGGTATTAAATATCATCGCAGTCGAAGGCCATGAAACAAAAATTTTCTGATGATGATGATTTTAGATAAGTCGAAAAAAATTCAACCAACATCGCTCGTATTAAAGAGTGAAGCAAAAAATACACCAAGAAGTTACGTAAATCTACGTCTAATTGACACAAATTCCACCAGAGCGAGCCTCCTGTCAGACCATATGTCAAATCTAAAAAGAGGCAACAAGTCCATTAGTGCATCAAGTTTCACGTACAAAAGACAAGTCATACTCAAAACCATTAAAAAGATTGAAAAGAACATTATATTCAAAAAAAAAAATTATTAAAATGATAATAAAACCAAACTAAATTAATAAAAATTGCTTAAAACAAAATTAATTTTGACATTGATTTTTCAAGCAAAAAGAAATTTTATTTAACATCAGCCAAAAAAAATGAAAACATCGTTAATTTCATACAAATTTCTGGACCTTAAAAAAAATAAAAAAAAATGCATGAAAATATTGGCATTTTTCACTAAAAACCTCAATACATTTTCGAGGAATATCCCTTAGATATCAAAAATATTCTAATTAATCTTCAGGTCGATCAAATTGATCAAAATGATGTAAAAAGAGAAAAAAAATGCACTTCTAAATGAAGATTTTTATTCAAACCGTAAAAAAATCCAGTCATCGAATTGACATTTAAGAAAAACGTACAGAAAACAACTTTTAACCGAAAAAACTACGAGAAATATTTCACATACTCCCTCTCCTCCTTTCACTTCTCATTCCCACCACTGCTCCCCCCGCTGAAAACTACCACCGATAATCCACCACTTAACATACCCCAATCTAAAATAAACATCTCTCATCTCCGAGACGCTCGAAAATGAAAAAATTCACGTACTCATCGATAACGACATTTTCACGAAATTCCATCAACAAAAAATTCCCAAGCTCGCATTCAATTTCAACCCTCCATTTCGGTGGAAATTTTCCAGCAATTGTTGCCGAATCAACAAACGTAACAATTTCGTTTCCGGCTAACCTCGCACATGTTATCTGTTGTATATTAGATTTTCACTTCAAACAGGTAATTCAATCTGTTACAGGCGTTTGGTAATTTCCGCCTATATAAATTCCACGCGACGCTTCGACAATTTCCTTTTGCAAATGGGAAAAAAGAACGTCCATAAAGCAAAGAACCACCGAAAGAGAAAAATACAACGAAAACTATTTCCGTTTGGTGGAGAGAAAAAAAAAACGCCCAAGACATACCGACCATTACGTCGACAGATACGCGACGTCGGATAAAACGCTTTTTAATTTAGTCAGTTTGCTATTTTCATGGTAATCTGAAGAAAGCGTTTTTCGGCCCGACTTCTCCTCTACCTGCCTTTTTTCATGCGATTTTCTTTCGTCTGTTTTCACTTCTTCACGCTTCGTCGAATTAGCGTTAGTCGAATTTCACCCAATATCACCCTTCGCCATAGATGCTGAGAAGGAAGATGTGAGGATAGGAAAAATGTCGATTTTGTCGTCTATGCGTTGAAAAAATATTTCCTTCTTGGGAACGAAAGAGAAAAACTAGGAAGCATCGATCATCGATATGAATTTTTCGCAACAGAGAATTGTCAGTTTCTGATACACAAATCGATGAAGAGGAGTTGCAACGCGTCAACACACTAAGAATGACGATATTCATTCGCAAAGGTATGTCACAGCTTTACAACAGCCATAAAATGAACAACTGAGGACTGCGAAAGACGTGAAGTGTAACAATCGATAACATCATGAATCGATAAAATGACTCTGTGAGTCATACGCTAAGAATTTCAGGTTTTATTCAACGTTACGTTACGCAATATTACGTTAATTTCATCATTTTTCGAAGTTATCTCATGGATTTATGAATTATTTTGCAAAAGTAATACAACCTGGAAGAAGAAATTCCTTTCGAGTGTGCTTTTGCACAAAAGTTGCTGAAATGATGCTGAAATTAAAAATTCCACAAAATTGTCAAAACGTTGAAATTGTTCAAAATTAGCTCAAAATTGCATAAAAACATTCAAGGTAATTAATATTTGCTCAAAATTGCGCAAAAGTGGCGTTGAAAGATTAAATTACGAAAAAATGTGGTTGAGATTGCAAAAAAAAAACTGTAAAAATGTTAAAATAGTTCAAAGTCGATCAAAGTTTGTTTAAAATTGAACAAACTTTGCTCAAAATTGCATAAAATCTGTTAAAATAGTTCCCAACTGATCACAAGTTGTTTAAAAATGCTCAAAATTGTCGAAATGAGGTTTAATTTGATCAAAGTCGTTCAATATTGGCTCAAAATTACATAAAACTTTCAATAACTTTGTTAAAATAGTATAAAATCGATTAAAATCTATTTAAAATTGCACTTAGTAGTGCAAAACAAAAAAAATAGCGAAGAATTTTGTTAAAATTGAAAAAAGTATCAAAATGTTGTTAAAATAGTTTAAGATTAATCAAAATTAGCTTAAAATCGCACAAAAGTAGCACAAAACGGTAGAATTAATCAAAAATTTGGCTTAGATTGCGAAAAACTATTCAAATTATTTTAAATTTGCATTTAAACTGCTAAAATGTTGTTAAAGTGGTATAAAATTGATTAAAATTTGTTTAAAATTGCTTAAAAATGAGCAAAAGTTGTATAAAACGATAAAATTAATGAAAAAATTCAAAATTTTCATTAATTTAATCGTTTCAAGCAACTTTCGCACAATTTTGAGATAATATTGAACAAATGTAACAACATTTTAACAATTTTAAGCAACTTTAAACAAATTTTGATCAATTTTGAACTATTTTAACAACATTTTGAAAGTTTTTCGCAATTTTAAAGAAGTTTTCTATTAACCTAATTCTTTTACACACATTTTGTACAATTTTGAGCAAATATTAACCAACTTTAATCAATTTCAACAACATTTCTACAATTTCTGCCACTTTAAGCCATTTTAAACAAATTATGATCAATTCTAAACCATTTTTACAACATTTCAACACTTTTCGTGTAACTTTGAGCAGATATTGAACAATTTTAAGGACATTTTGATCAATTTTGAACTATTTTAACAACACTAACAGTTTTCATGCAATTTTACACAATTTTTGATAGATTTAAAAATATTTCAACAACGTTTTAAAGGGTTTTATGGAGTTCTGAAGAAGTACTGAGCAATTTTGAATAATTTTAACAACATTACGAATATTTTATTCATTTTTAAACAATTTTAATCAAAATATGATCAATATTTTAATCGTTTTGCACAACTTTGATGCAATTTTATGAAATTTCTAGCTATTTTAAATGAATTTTCGTCGATTATAATCCATTCTAACGATATTAATATCATTATTCAAGTCCCGGGGAGGTGATCAACACCGCTCAAGAGGTTGACCACTCCACAACTGAAGTTCACCAGACAATTCCATAACAGCCACCAAGCACTCTCGAAAGAAATTTCTCTCAATTTTTTTTTTTTTTTTTTTTTATATTTTATTTAGCCACGTCGTGTACAGCCTAGAGGCTAGAGACGTGGGAAGCTGTGGAGGTTTGTTTAAATTAAGGAGTATAGATCGGTTGCTTTTAGGAAGGTAAGAAGTTTGGAATTTAGGGTAGGATCGTCGGAAAGTAAGGATTCGATTGATGTATTTGGGATGTGAGTATTTCTTTGGGCTTGGTACTTTGAACATTCGACTATTGCGTGGAAAGTGGAGACAGGAGTATTGCAGGTTTCACAGGTAGGTTTGGGTTGCTTATTTAGGATGTAGCTATGAGAGAAAGCGGAATGACTGGTTCGTAATCTAAAGAGGATAGTTTCGTCTTTACGGGATTTCTGATAGGAGGTTTGCCAGAGGTCAACGGTTTTCTTAATTTGTTTGAGTTTGTTGGTGTTTGGAACGATGTCCCAGAATTGTTGGAAGGATTTCTGGATAAAAGATTTGCAGGAATTTTTGACATCAAGGATAGGGATCGGTGTATTTGGAATTGGAGAGATAGAGAGAGCTAGTTTTGCGGTTTGATCTGCTTTTTCGTTTTGAGGAATGTTGGTGT
>QBDW01001535.1:0-10313 GCA_003261595.1 Maconellicoccus hirsutus
GAAGATGTGTGATTTGTTAAAGTTCTTGAGAATAAATCCAACATTTGTTCGGTCATTTAATATTCTTTGGTGATTAATTTGATTAGTTTTTGTTATACTTATTAATTGTTTTACTTATTTTTCGTGATAATTCCGATAAAAATCAAGTTGTGTGGTAATGATCAGAAAAAATCAAGACGTACACTGTACACTATACAGTCATCATAAGCTCTTTGCTTTTAATTTAACATGTTATTAATAATCCGCATGTACTAACTCCATTAACCAACGTAGAACGTACTAACAAGGGGACTGTCGCAGGTGTTAATTTTGGACTTGACGAAGTTTCGTCAAAATCCGTAATTAACGCTTACGATAGTTCCCTTGTAAGATGGAAGTAATTGTAATAACTATATTCGATGTCTAAAATGTTGCGCTATGTCTCGTTATCTCGCACGTAGGTGATCATCGACGAGAAAATGGAAATTACATCGTTAGTGGGTACCATTTGCGAAGACGGTGCTCACTTACATACTACTTTAGGAAATCAAGACGGCCACACCGTGTCGGGTCACGTTCTGGGAGATTTCATCGTGCACACAACCGCTGAAATAGTTCTGGGAAATGTCAACGAGTACAGATTTTCTAGACAACTCGATCATAATACCGGATATAACGAGTTGGTGGTTGAAGATATTCGTGAACCCCAGTCCGATCGGTAGAACACTCTCATGGCATGAACGTATTTTGACTGTTTTTCTAAATTTTCAAAAAAGTACGATTTTTCCAGTATAATTAAATGCATTTTTAAATGGAAATTAAGAATTTTCTCACTTTCTTGCGAGGGAAAAAAAGGAAAATAAAGTGGTAGTAAACTTCGTCAGTTTCGTAGTCGTGTATCTCTTTTCAAGGCTTTTCGTTTCCATTCCTTTCAACGAGTGAGCAGTCATTTTACTGTCCCTTCAACTTCGGGATATTATTACTCGTAAAAAAGAATCGCATGCGAACAAACGCGACGATGAAATAACCCGTTTTAAAATATAAATTCGATTAGATTAAGTGTAATTTTCATACGTATGTCTGAAAATTGATTTTTCAGTCAACGCAGTTCAGGATTATCGCCAAAGTTCATTTTTTCAACGGCGCGAATGTCCTTTTTCCGTGGTTACCGTCTAATATTTTATTAAAACGAATTATAACGGGCAATTTTATTTACTTTCGGAGGGGGTATTCAATTATTCATGTTTTCCAATTTTAGGTTAGAAATTCACACACCTACACCACCCACAAATCCAAGACACGAGTAATTTCTAAAAATATTACGTACTCGAGTTTTTTTGAAGGATTTTTTTTCGTTTGCATGAATAATATAACGAAACGACAAGGCGAAAGTTTAACCCTTTTATTAAAACTAAGTTCTCCAAAAAAAATGGTAATTTCGCGATTAAAATAACGAATTATGCATAATATGTTTACACGTATAAATGAGAACAAGTAGAACACGATTAACAAGTGAAAAAAAAAGCTTATATGTTAAAAAAGGAAACAAACAAGATACAATTATTTAAAATTTTACAAGTCGATACATAAATAATGTAACTTAGAAATATACTGAAATCAACGACGCACGTAGACACTCGTGGAGAATCGCCACAAGCAGCAATTAAGCATATCGTTTGAAGTTTTTAAAATGTACTTCGTATTCGTATGGTCGTCGAAAATGTAAATGATTTTTTTGGCATAAATGTCGTACATAACATAAATTATGTGAAAGTTGAAGCAAACGAAAGCGTAGTGTATAGCAAATCGAAGAACCCTTGTTATAAATACGAGATAGTTTTCTTAACACTTTCAAAACGTTCTGGCGAAATTTTAAAGAGCTGTGAGAAAAGTGTACGTAATGGAGTGCATAATAATCTATGGGATGGTTCCCACTGATTCGGTTGAGGAAGAAAGACTATTGAAGTCTATCAAATTTTGATCATCGCGTTGCTCTTGTTGAGGACAAGTTGTTTCGTAATGTTTGAGCTTTTCTTTCAACAAAGCGTTTTCTTTTTGACTTTCGTCGAGCTGAGTCAAAAGTTGAGATATTAAGTTGCGAAGTTGGTGATTTAAAGTGTGTAGTTCTTCGATTACAGTACTGTCGTTTTTCGGATGCTTAACAGCAGTGCTGTAAGAAGGACTTTTACTTAGTTCTGAACTTTCTTCGTTGTTTGTGTGAACATCTCGATCGATTAAGGCGTCTATAAGAGAGTCCACAGCTTCCATGTTTCTGTTAAAAAAAAATAAAACTCTATATACTAAGTAATTAGTAATTATCACTGCCACAAGCATATGAAAAAGGAATATAAAAGAATGAACATTATAGTTACCTGTAAATGGCCCATTGTAACTCTTTATCTTTCACATCAGATAATTCGATTTCAGCCTGAGCTTGAGCCATTTGCAATCGTTTGTGTTCTAGTAACTTCTGATGGATCCCAAATTGGATTTTTTTTAACCTGAAACAAGTGTTTCATGTATTATTAATACCTTCTAGTGTGGGATGGTAGTGACATGAATACGAATTCAACGGCAAGGTTGTTTTTACTTTAAAATATGTATCTGACGAATGTGATAAGTCTCTTGTAACTGGAGCGATTCTTTAGTAGATGCGAATGAAGTAAGGGAATACGATTTTTGTATATGTTCGATAGCATACTGATGGCATACTGCTGCTTCGTCGAATTTCCACGATTTCTCGAGATTTTCCGCAGCTCTGGCAAATCTGTGAGCCTTGACATATGCGAATAAGATAGATGGACAATTACGCGTTAAGTGATTAATTCTCGTATAATTACCACGTTAAGAGGCAGCAAATAATTCAAGTCATCCATAAAGCGAATACTTTCGAACGAACAGAGGTGCTTTCATTCTTCGAGGAGTGGCAATTTGAAAATTATTCGTTATCTTATGAAGCGCTAAAATATTTTTCAGATCTTTTATATTTTATAAAAAGAAAGATGGTGCAAAATTGACTGATACGAGCTGCTTGATTTCCTTAATCGAAAATTGGAAAAGTATTCAGAAAAAATGTATTTCTTTTTGTTATCAAATTTAGAAGTGGTTTTCTGTTTTGCATTAAGCAGTGCCTACACTTTCTGCGCGTAAAATACTCTAAATGTAATCAACGGTTCGATGTCATTTGGTCGGTACGTCGTTTAATCGAAATTTCCTGATACGATACATTGGACTTTGAAGCAGTAACGATTGCAGCGCTGTCACTGGAATAGTTTGGCATAACTTATCGATACGCCTGATGGGATTTGGAATCCTTACTTGGAAACTGCCAATGCTAAGAAATACTGCCACGCGATTGGCTGATGGGTGTGGTTTACTCAAAACATAAACATTTGCCAAAATTTAAATTTATTGAAACTTAAAAAAAAGACGCCTTTGAAGGAACAATAAAACAAAATTAATTTTCTCAATACAGAATTAGAACTTGGAAAAAAGATTGCCATTAAATGGAAAAACAAAACAGACTAGTTAACTTAGTTGATCATAATTAACATTGTAAACTATGAAACTGTATTCAATTTCTCTGCGAAAGAGCCACGTTTAGTTTGAAATTATGACATCTTTTAGTCTTCTTGTTCTCTCTTGGGTTTTCCTTCGCAATTCGACCAGACGCTATCCTTCGTGATCCTCTAGTAATATCTGGTCTTCGGCGAGATAAGGATGTTGGCTGGACACCAATCTTCGCTCCACTTTTGAACCTAGTGAATTTAGAAAAGGAAAGAAGTATCTAAGTATGCAAATGTGTATGAAATGAAATAAAATACGTTTTGAAACTACGTAGTGAAATAAGCATCACATTAAAAAATATCTTTTTATTATTCCTAACCAATAGGTGGATCTTTAAATAAAGTACTAAAATAAAAATAATATATCCGTTTGTTATTATTCGTAATCGATAAGTTGATCTCTAAAAATACTAAAATAAAAATATAAATTTGTTTGTTATTTTTCCCGATCAATAGGAATTTTTTGGAAATACTTTTAATTTAAGATATAGATATTTACGTATGAATAATTTCATACCTTTTCGTGCCAGCTGCGTAGAGAAACTGCAATAGTAATGCATTCGTCGAAACACCATTTAAGCATTTTTTGTACTGTTTGAGTGCTGCATTTAATTCAGGGCAAGGTTCATGGTTGCTTATTTTCTGACTTAGGATTTGCAAGATCGAATCTCTCAAATCGTTTGTTTCTTTAGCGATGAGATTATTATCCGTTCCCGAAGAATGTTCGCCAGTTCTTGGCCCCAAATTCAACTTTCGCCACTCTTTGAACCAGTACTGTATACTGTCATTTGTAGGATTGATACGCCCATTCGCCACTCCGCTTCACTTGCGTTTCGTAGTTCTAAGAGTTTTCGGTGATGGTTTTTAGCTTCAGAGGCAGTCATGTTATCGGCAAAATAATCACAAAATATTTCGCGTACAGTCTCATTATCATCATCGTGAATGCTTTTTGCATTTCTAGCTTGAAGAAATCGTAAGGTTTGAGCTGAGTTGAGCGTATGAGTATGCCTTTTGGAAATAAGAATAGTAGCCCATAAGTTAGCCTGAAATAAAATAAGTAGTACTTATTGTAACAATTGTGGAAGAATGAACAACAATTGTTTAGAAAAATCAACTTACTTTCATAAATTCTGTATTGCGATTTCGCTGACTGGGCATTTGAATAGTAATACGTATTCGAGCTCCACAAGATGCATTTTTCGAAACGCCTCTTTTATTTTTATCTTTATCGACCTTCATGAAAGAGCTATGATGGCAAACGACCTCTCTCCTGTAAAGACATCTATTATTAATAAAGGGTAACGAGTGGCAATGTTTTTGAAAGCATTATTTCATATTTATTTGATAACTCACCAAATTTTCCGCGAACCACCGGGTTTGCTATTCCTTCGGTTCCATTGGGTTTCCGAGTTTTTTTGGAACTCAAGCAGCCATTCGTCAATTTCGGTCATATATTTTATATCAACTTTGAGCACATAATCTTTATCATTTTCACTTTCAATAATCTTATGATTAAAGTTTTTTGGTAAATGGCTATCTTTTAAATGGTAGTAATAATAATCCATTTTATTAATTTAATGCATTACATATCGCTTTAACAGAAAAATGAGAATATCGCTTTAGCGGCAAAATTTTCATTTCAACTTCACGCGTTGTGATAATGATGATAACGATGGCCATATCCCGTATCAGAATAGCCAATCATAGGGTAGTATTTCTTAGCATTGGCAGTTTCCATGTAAAGATTCCAAAATACGTAACCGAACCGCATTAGAAAATAAGTAAATAGAATACTCTTTTATTTAGAAACCGAAACCTACTAACTTTTTAAGAAACATAACTGTAAAGCTACAGCCAAACATCACTAAAAATATCGTTGCATTCAATGAAAACAGAAACAGAAACAACATTTATCTCACAAGGGAACCATCCGAGCGTTGCCATCCGAGGTGTCAGACTCTGATTCAAACGGGAGTTAGATTTTTGGAAAGAGCATGTCAAAAAACCCACAAAACCAAAATTTTAGCTGCTGAAGTTGACGTTTTGATTTTTGGCGAATTTTTGAAATTTGTTGGAAAATTACAAAATTTTTATTGTAAATGGAGAATAATTGAAAAAAAATCATCTTGGAAAATAATTTATAATCCCCCAAAAATATTTTCCTCTTAATTTAGACCCGCTGAATCTGGGAATCGCATCGGAAGTTTTACTTATTTACTGTTTTGTAATGTAGAAAGTATTAAATTTAAATAATAATTTAATAATTGATTGATGAAATAAATCCGACCGACGAATAATGCAAATTGAAAATTTTTGTATGTTCAAAATCTTATATGAAATTAAGACGTTCATAAAAAGACATGGCTCATCTTTCAATCCATAAACACAAACTGGTATATAAAGGAGAAAAGGGCCTAAAAAATATACGACTGAAAAAAAAAGATGAAAAAACAACACTGATGAATAACTCAAAAACAGTGACGTCACCACAACCAACCGATTCCTGTTATGTTATGCGTCTGATAAAGACGATAAGAAAGTAAACAACGCGATAATTTTCAGTTTTTTGGTTCTTTGGTTTTTAAATGTTTACCATATTTATGAAAAATTCATGCGAGACCACTTATTTTCGTAGTTTTATTATTCCTAAAAGTAAGTATTTGACGAATATTTTATTCGATAGTGACAACAACTCTCAATGCAATGCCACTTCAGTTAATCTATCGTGTAACTTGACAATTTTTTAGAATGGCATCGAATTCAAACCAAGTATCTCCTGGAAACTCGAAACGTCTAGCATCGCATTTTGGTTCATCCATCGACAAGGTATACGATGTGTTGAAGTATCACCTGGAAGAAGTGAAGTACGATGAATTGTCTCTCGAGGATAAGACGAGACATGATCTTTTCTTGGCGTACGCTCTGAACTGCCTCATGTGGATGTATATGAGAGCCAAAGGCGAGGATCCATCCCAAACGGTATTGAAAACCGAATTAAATAAAGTTAAAGAAAATATGGCCGAATTACAGCGTGCCATCGACCGTAAAACCATCATGCCAAGGATTGATCAAGGAGCTGCAAAGCGATTTGTACGAGCAGGCTTATGGGAAGAATCAGATGCTAAGAAAGCGAAACATGTTCATTTTGATACGTAATTCGTGGGTTATTCGTTGTAATTATTATATTATTTTGTTTTTCTTCACTGTGATGAATTTTTGTTATGTATTTTTTTTTTGACTGGACTAGCGTAATAAAATTTCCGTTTCTTTCGAAGCTGCGGCGTGCTAATTCTTGCCGGTGAATTGTGGTATTTTCGTGAATACATTTAAGATATGGAAAAATTAATTATATAAATCGTTGTTTGTGTATCAATATTTTTGAAGGAAACAGGAAGTGTAACCGTGAAATACGAAGCTTTGAATGAACGCGGCGTCGTTTTATTGATTACGACGAGCGGAGTTATCATTATTATTATCATTAAAGAGTCGAAATCTAAATACTTTTTGCGCGCCCGAAATAAATTTTAATAATTCTAGAAATATAATTCAGTTTAGACATCGTATAATTACATCATTTGGCGAAGTGTTTCTAGTTTAGAATACCGTTGCGTGAATTCATATGGAAATGGTACAGATGCCGGATTCCTCGATTGTGGTAAGTTGAGCAAATTATCAAGTATCTGGCTTTGAACCTTCAAGTTCATTTGCTTGTTGATTGATAAATCGCTTCTTTTAATTTTCGTAACAACCAAACGGTTTCAGATCGATCGTTTACGAGCTCTGGGATGTAAAGATGAAATGAAAATCATGATGGCCCATCAAACTTACTTGGAGTTGGTTGAACGTAACGTCGCTTATCGCCTTAACTCGTGCTACATTATTCGATCGGCAGACTTGTGTATTTTAATTTTATTTGCAGTGGATTGTTTAGAACATTTGACGTGTAATTACGACGCTGATTTGGAGGTTGTTTATGTCACCGAAGATCATCCAGTTTCACCAAATGTTTACGTACCTGTGCATTCATCTTTCTATCTAACACCTTCGTGGATTAAAAACGTGCAAAATAAATTAAGTACCAGCCAGCCGCATAGGTGAATGTTTGTAACCGCGTGTAAAATTGTTCAGTTCATTTGCGACACCTATGTAAATATGTATGTAACGTACGTATTTTTCCATCAGTATCATTCTGGTCATACGTGAAGCTGATTCAACTTTTGTTCGTTACAACATCACTGCTGCTCTACTTCCAGCTAGAATAGATTGCAAGAAAATTGAAGATACTGGTTTACGTGATACAAACGATACCGAAGATGACGCACGAACCAAAAAAATGCGAAAAAACAAATTCAAACCGGGATGTTCGAAAAATCTGTAATCGGAAATGAATTTCATATATGTAGATCTTATTTGTCGACGAAGCTATACTAGGCTACTAATCGTTTATTATCAAGTATTTAGCTACGAGTACGACGACTAGGACGATGTTTTGAAAAAACCGATTGCAGGTTTTTTCTGATTATTTCACGCTGATGCATCGCTTCGGAGCGGCAAAATGACGAAAAAAGCGGCGGACATTCGTACGTAATGGATTCCGTGTAACGTGATAGAAATCGATCCGGCGTCGTCATTGTTTCGACCAGAAATGTCGACTCTGAAAGCACTAAAAACAGGAAGATTAGTATTGGAATTACGTGGTTTTAAAATTCAACTCACCGCAAGTGAACGTCGTCCAAAAACAAGTTTTGTGATTCGAATAGATGGCGTATTTATCTTCGGATAATTTTTTCGCCTCGAAATCAGCCCATGCGTTATTAGTCACCCAGGGAAGTTGCGACAGGTGCTCCGTATAGTGTACTCGGTACTTCCAATGGTGGTAGTGGCCACTTTCGGATTCTATGGTGAAGTCTTCGCTAGAGTTGGAGATTTGTGTCGCGTTAACGTGACTTTGTAGGTACTTCATAGTTGAATCTAATGTTGATAATTATTACAATAAATGACTTTTCCTACTTACATGGTTGGATTTAATTTTTTCACGTTATTGAAATCCGACATGAACTCCCACACTTGCATTGGTAGCGCGTTTTGAATAATAGCCTCGTATTCTATGTCGTACTTTTTACATCGTAGTAAGTATAAAACAATGAGCAAAGATGCGATGATGACTATTTTTTTCTTATGCCACCGTATCATCGATAATCTTTTAGTTATCATCGGTAAATTTGAGATTTACTCTAACGCGATAGTCTATTTCGAACTGAATTTCGATTAACCTGACGACTGTTTGTAAATTTAAAAACTACGCGAGAGTTTATCACTATTTTGTCGAGACCGTATGAATTCTTAGGCAACCTGTTTCTTCATTTTCTGTACAATCGCTTGGTGGAACGTTCGCGTCGAAGTCTGGCCAGATGTTAAGGCATGAAAAGGGTAGTGGAAGGTTGAACCGCTTAATGAATGTTCGACATCAAGTGAAATAGACAAAGGTGCATCGCGATTTTGAAGGGAGAAATGGCATGAACCAAATACGAAGAATACGAACAACCGAGTTGAAATTATCGACGCTACGAACTAAAAACAATAGAATAAAGTCGCCAAACGGAAATACGATAACTCGAGCGATTACTTATCTGTCGTTATTCGTGTCTTATTGCTCTCATCTGTATTCAGCTTATATTTTTCAGTCGTCATATTTCGAAATGAATTCATAGAACGTCATTTCATTATGCTAGCGGAACATAGAACTAGTTTTTTATTTTATTTTTATCGTAGAAGTCATCTGTGCTTATATTTAATGCCATATTTCTAATCTAGTCGTTCGTTTTGCAAATTTACATGAAAATTTCACAATTTGAAACGCGCGTTCTTCGTTAATTTGTCATTTACGAGTACATCATTGAATATTGACCTAACACAAAAATCATTCAAAATCGTGTTACGCTCGGGGATCTGCCATGGGGGCGGATCGCGTAACTGCGGGGCCTAGGTGGAGGTAGGGTCGCCAGTCGCGAGTGCGAATACTGGTTCGGCATCGCGACAAAAAGTTTTTCGACAGGGTCGTGATTACGATTTATTAAAGTAAGATACAATTACTCGAATAAGCTAAAAGGGGCGAGCTCAATCGTCATCGACCGGCGTCGCGCTAAGGCTAACGGAGCACAGCTGGCATCAGCCGGCGTCCGTTAGTATTTACGAAAAAGCTACGCGAGTAGCGAAACGCGAATAGAGTTTCGTGCTGCAGTTCCGTCGAAGGTGACGAGACTGGCTCGCTCGTGAACCAGTTACCCTCTCGAGCTACCCTTAACGTTCGGTTTACCATTAAGTAGGGCGCGCTTGCGGTGTCGGCGCGCGCAGTCCGTAACAATCGGTAAACGAAATTGAAAAAAAATTTTTTTTTGAAAGAGTATACCGCCGCCCCTGCGGCCCGGAGGTTAGGCAAACATGCATACATAGACTCAGTTTATGTTGCACAGTTTCTGGGTTTGAAGGTCTTACTTCTACCCCAGAACACCATGTATACTGCAGTCGTATGTGTGTAATTGTTATGTACGTAAATAAATTTGCCAGTCTGAGTCTACCTTTATCGTGTATCACGAAAAATAAATACAATGATCGCGAAAATGTGGTACATAGTTTAAACGATTACCTATCTACTTTTATTCAGTGGTAATTGGTGGCTTGGTGCACATCGTGCATCATTTTCATCGATATTCAGTTTAAATTCCTTTCTGCTGCTGAAAAGGTAACGTGTTTCGGCGCGAATTCGCG
>QBDW01001537.1:0-100675 GCA_003261595.1 Maconellicoccus hirsutus
TAATTTAAAAAAAGTAATTTTTATTTTAAATTACTAACTGAAAACAACAGATTATATGAAAAGACAAAATTATATTATAAACGCTAACTATAAATTTAAAAAAATGATAAAATAGAAAATAAAACAATAAAAAAAAATAAAAAATAGAATAAAAAAATGAAAAAACAAAAAAAATATAACATAAAAAAATAAAACAACATAACAAAATAAAAAACATCGAATATAAAATACAAAAAATTAAATAAAAAACAAAAAAAAAGAACGCAAAAAAATAAAAAATAAAATGAAATAAAAAAATAAAAAAAAAAGTCAATATTTTTTTGTTTTACTTTTGTAGTTTGTTTTTTTATTTTATTTTAAAAGTCTAAAAGCTAAAGAATTACTGGTCAACCTAAAATTACTTTTCACCGAATTTTAAATACCTACGCCAAATTATTTAGATTTTTAGGGTGTTTTCCAATATTTTAATGCCAAAGTCGTAATTTATTTTGTTCTTTAGATGATCCTCCTCGTTTGAAAACACTTCGGACCTGAATTTATCACAATTTTCAACCATCGCGAGTTTTTTTACGCAAAAACCGCTAATGTAAGCACGTACATTTATAATTTCAATTTACACGTTTCTAAACTGAAACTCGTCCTTTCCTTGAGACTCACAAAGCGTCTTCGAAGTCGTCACTTTCCTTACACAGAAATTCTCAGTAGTCTGATGCTTTTTTGCGGTAAGTCTTATTTTCACAAATGGTCTCAGGCGAATGCTTAAAAACGAAATTATTTAGGACTATTGTTTTAATCGCAAAATGAAGAACAGATAGCATAGTTATCCCTAAATCCAAGAACTCGAATTTGCATGCAGATCGTTCCCCGACATCTTAATGATTTAATAGTTGTAATCCAATTTTTCAACGAGGTGTATTATCAAACACCTACTTTTAAAAATAAACATTAGACTTAAAGTTTACGTAATACACTGATCAAAAATTCACATTCAAGATGGTCAAATTCATCGTTGAATCATACGTTTTATGTTGAATATTAATAAAATGTTAAAAAATGAACAAAAAATCATGCAGCTAATCACTTCTTATCGTAATAAAACGTTAATTTTTGAAAATTTAAAAAATCGAAACCCATCACCCTTCTCCTCTCATTACTTTTAACGGAGTTTCAAAAAAAAACAAAAAAACAGCAAAACATATGAATTAAATAGATAAACGTCTTATAATTCGAACTCATTCCGAAACCATTCCCACTGCCGAATAATTTCCCAATTCTAACTCAGAAGACAAAAAGATAATCGCTTGCAAACCATTCCAAACATCTTTCTCATTCGAAATCCTCATTCAGCTGGCACTACGTAACACCTGAATTCACCACGACCATTTCGAGCCCACATCACCTCGAAAATCCAACACCGGACACCATTCGTTTCGGGGAAAATCTCTCGAATAAATTCACTTATTTTTCGGCGAACTCCTACCGCTCGCTTCCAAACGATTCAAGAGGCCGGAATGCGGAGGCATTAAAAAGCGCTAGAGACACATCGGTGTACAGTGCTAGAGAAACCATATCGAATAAATATTGAAAATTATCGTAAAAATTCATTAGACATAATGGCTAATTACGTAGCTGCTTTGTGATACTTAGAAACATCATAATTTCAAAATTACGACCATCTTTATCTATTATCATCTATCATCGAAAAGGCTAAACGTTAAAAAAATCTGATAAAATTCACGTACTATCCAGCACCGTGTATAAAAAAAACAACGATTAAATAATACGAATATCTATATATTCCGGTTATTAGTATCACGATTAGATATTCGTATAAGAAAGCTTATGCGTGCGTTCCTTTTTGTGCATAGATTTATTCGAGCATTAAAAAATATTACACTCGGTATTCCGCTGCACCCAGCATGACGTTAGCGATAAAAGTAATAATAGTTAAAATAATTATTTTTTATCGACCATTGATGATACGAGCTCGAAAAAAAAAGGTCCATAACGTTCTGAACAAGAATACATCGCGAGAAAACTCACACGTCGCGTAGAAGGGGAATATTTACATACGATGAACCCGTTTACCGCGCTGTTTTTGTATTACACGTAATATAATTCCGGTTAATTTAATCATTTTATATTTAATTAACAAAATAATCTATATAACCGAGTTTCTATGAAACGTGCCGTAGTTCGCGAACATCACACGCTTCAGTGGATTTCGAATTCATCTCGGGTATTTTTCTATAAAACTTAATTGGATATACCGAAACTCGTAGGTCATGGTTCGATGATTTTATATCAATACGGCAATTAACATTTTAGGCGCTCGATTAATTTCGTTTTCAGAACGGCCGCAAAATTCGACACCTTTTTTGTATAATTTACGGTCAAATAAATTATCAATTTTTCGAGCGCACGCCGATGGTGAAATGCACATCTTCACTATTTCGTATTGAAATTCAACCCGATAGGTAGTTAAATGGTGGAATAACTTGTTATTTAATTACACGACCGAGAGGTTGACGCGGATCGGAAAATGTTAATTTGTCGAGAATTTTTATTCGTTCGGCGTTATTTTAATCGAGTTGTTAGGCTTCTTCTTGTTTTTCGTAACGACTCGTACAAACGTTCGGAATTCGAAAATCTAGAAAAATATTCAAACGAGTGAAATCGAAAAAAAAAGAAGGAAGTTGATAATCGAAGGATGGCGAAATTAAATGAGGCCTCTATGAGACACTTCTTATTAGTAGTTCTACTTCCATGATCTGTGAAAATCTTAAAAAATGATCGATTTGTCCACCAGCGTATTTAGTTGCCTATCTGTCAAATTAAAGGAAAAATTAAACCAGTAAAATGAATTGATAGTAGAGTCTTAAATGCACAAAAAAAGACGTCCGCTGAATCGAGCTGTTAAAAGCAATTCTGTGGTTGATTCTAGTTCTATTTACTACAACGAAGATTTTTTCGAATCCACCCCCCAATATTTGAAACCCCTATACCGCCACACCTATTGATTTTAGAAAAGAAAACGTTTCGTCAAAATTGTTCCTTAATGTCTCCTCAACACTTTTAGTTATTACAAAAATTCCATTTGGAGCAATCCCCACTGCTCAAATTTGAGAAAACGTTCTTCGAAAAAGGGGGATATCTGGTTTTTTCACATTTTTACGAGAAATACCAAAGGTACACCATATAATTTGTAAATTACAAAAGATTAACAACCAATTTTTCTTCCAATAAGCTGAAGCGCAAATAGGTCTCTTCCCCCCACAATACGTTTAAAATGTCGTTTTTACAAGCAAACTTTTCAAAGTTGTTTCTTATCAATTTTTCTACTCTTTTAGTTGTTACAATATTTCTCCTAAGAACGTCTCTTACCCTTTAAACCTCCATTAAATCCATTAAATTGGAGTAATTGACGAACTATGAAACTAATTAGATTTTTGCAAATAAATTTCCAATAAATCCACCGAATCTTTCACAGCTTCAAATCTTCGTGCAATTGCAAGTAATTTCAGTAATTCATTTGTGTGATTTGTGTAAAAACTAAGTAAAAATTGCATTAAATCTAAAATCCAATAATATCACTTCGATACATATTCATGGCATTCCAGTTCTATCATCTCAATATACTTTCCTTCAATTTCCAGCTCCGCAACGTCTCCATCTCGAATGTAAAATAAAAAACACACGATACTTTCGAAGGCAACATTGCAACTAGATGCATTTCACGTTATCATCGTTGGAAAATCTAGGTAAAATTTTAATCACCGTCGAAATACTCAATTATGCTCCAGGGAACCACGAAGGTGTAAAAATCATCAAAACGGGCCACTTCGTTTACCTTATGGTCGAATGAATATCTCTTATCTTAAATTACTTCGTCACGTATATCTACTTAAAAACATAATTATTCGTGTACAAGTTGTCATAGGAAAATTGTCATTTTCAGTACAAGTTCTGTTTCGCATCGACACCAGACTCGTGAATCCGCGATTGCTAATTTTCGGAAACATACAATAATTCGAGTTAGCCGATGAAATGGACTTCGTAAACGATACGATTCACGCGAAGAAACTCCATTGGTATGATTCCAGTGTATCACCGGATTTGGGGAGATTACAACTACACGATATACTACACGAACCACCACCGTTGACATTCCGGGTTAGCAAAAAGTCGAAAAAAAGTAAGTACTCGTGCCTTCTCTTTTCTACGTGAACTTACCAATCCATTTCTTTAGAATCACGTATCAAACATCCAAAAAGTAAAAAGCCGCCACTCCGTAGACAATTCACGAGACCGCCGCGACGCCGTGTCAAACCAAGACAACCCATATCTCGTAACGCGCTTCAGATGTCACTCTTATTACTATCCATCCTGGCATTCGGTACATTCGTGACGGCGGCAATGATGCGCAACACTAGACGAACTAATCGCCGAGAACAACCTATGTACAAGATAATTACCAATAAAACACCTCGAATAGATCATCAATTACCCGCTAACACATCTTTCACGTATTGGGCTTCGGTATTTCTAGAACGTCTTACCGAATTTGTTTACGATGTGGTTGAACACCTGTGACCGACGTTGATTACCGGCGAAAGTACGTATTCGTTTCGCTGATCGTGATTATTCGTCGTACAAGGTAAATATATAGATAATCCGAGCGATGATTCCGGTGCCGCTGGTGCCGGTCGTGTCATTGTTTTACATAGTCTCATCGGTCTATATCAATTCAACACAAAACAAGCGTACCGAATCTTGATGTAGTCTGTAACTAACAACGCCGATGAAATAGCTAATAAGTGTCGATATGATTCAGTAATTACAAATGGTATTTCGATCCGGCTTGTTATCATCGCCGTACATCGAATACTGTACTGTTCACGTCGCTTGTACGTTAATAAGTAAACTATTATATTTATTTTCTCAATAAACATATTTAAAATCAAATTTCATTTTAGTTTTTATAAAACTTACTTTGAATCAACGCCGAAGATCACGATCGAAGTACTCACAGTACTCAACTACACTCAACTTCTGAAGTTGTGATTCCACTGGTCAAGTTCTAAGTTCAGTCCAACAAAAAGATACTTCGTATGATGAATCATTCGTCATTATCAAACATTTCATTTCGTATTTCAACAAACTTACTTCGAATCGACGAGAAAGATAAGCTATCGAAGTACTCGTACACTACTCAACTATACTCAAATCATCTGATTCCACTGGTTCAGTTCAGAGTTCAATCTAACGAAAAGATGCTTTACATAACGAATCATTCGTCATTAACGAAACGGTTACTCATAATGTGAAACAAAATTCACGTAAAACTGAAAAGAAAAATAAACCAACGTAAAACACGTGTTACATGAAAGATGAAACATCATAGCTCTTTCTAAATTCACCTTATCATAAATCAAATATTTCAACCATATTACTCATTCTTAACAAAATAATTACTTCATATATCATAAAAATTCGTATCAATAAACTAATCTCAAGTTAAAACCTTCCATTAACAAAAAAATTACTCGAAATGGACGTAATTAGTTAGCTTTCATATTCAAACTTGCTCCGACGTTCGGCAACCTTCGAGTATGTTCGGTTTCCACTCGAACGCACTAACTGAATTTAATTCTCATAACTTCATAAGTATAATATTCAAATACATTAATTATAGTAATTTTTCGCCGTAATTATACTAAATTTCATTTCAAGTGCTCGAATAATCCGCATAAACGAAGTAAACTGTATCACCAACCGATGTTTTGATCAACTTATCTAATGCATTCATCACAATGTTCGTTTATAAGGAGAAGCTGCCGGTGTCGCCGTGCCGCTGCTCGTTTTCATAGTTTATCGTGATAATTTTCGATTCAACGGTTTTATGACGAATATCGCAACGAAATTGAATTTAAAAGTATAAATAAAAGCTAAATATTTCAATTCTTACCTAATATTAGATGAATTTAACCATTTACTGGAAATTTATCAAGTAACAAGTAAGATATCATATGAAAAGATCGTTACCTCACTTCTCACTTGTTGGAGTAAACAACCGAAATCCGAAGATAGCCGAACATTGCCGAATGATTATTCAACATGATAAGAGTAAATTATTACAATAATTTTTGATTTAATTTCATTTAAGCGAAAACGAACTTATATTGAAAATATATTGCAAAACAATACACATTATCTAAGTTACTGCGTTCCTATTTGAATCACTAATCAATTAATCACTCATTTGAAGACTTGAAGTCAATTTCGTTATTAAATAACATAAAATATTCGAAAAACAAATTGAATAAATTGCAATTTTTTTTCGTTTCAGAATTATGAAATAATAATCACAAAAATCTGTTCTGATAATTAAAATTTGCTCAAAATTGCATAAAAAATGTGCAGAACGAATATACTCGTATTAATGAAACATTTGGTTAAAATTGATAGTTGGTAAAAATTGTAAAAAATGTTGATGAAATTGCGTAAAATTGTATAAAAATCGTTAAAATGTTGAAATTGATCAAAATAGATCAAAATTTGTTTTGCAATTTCTTAAAAACCACACAAAATTGTTAAAATTATGATAAAATTGTGTAAAATTGTTCATTATTTGCTCAGAATGTGTAAATTCAACAAAAACAAGTTTCAAGTAGCCCAAATTCCTACGAATTTGTCACAGTGCTGTTAAAATTGCATGAAAATTGTTAAAATGTTGTTAAAATAGTTGAAAATCAATCAAAAGTTGTTTAATATTGCTTAAAATCGTACAAAATTGTCAAAATGTTGTTAAACTTGCGTAAAATTGTGCATGTTCACACAATTTTAACAACATTTTAACAATTTTTTGTGGTTTTTAAGCAATTTTAAACAAATTTTTATTGATTTCAACCAATTTCAACAACATTTTAACAGTTTTTATGCAATTTTGAGCAAACATTGATAAATTTTACACAATTTCAACAATATCTTGACGAATTTGTGTGATTTTAAAGGTTTTAAAACTTGTTTTGATTGATTTTAAACTACTTTCACAACATTTTAACAGTTTTTAAGCTATTCTGGGCAAATATGAAACAATTTTATGCAATTTAGACATTTTTTTCACGAATTTGTGTGATTTAAAGCTATTTTAAACAGGTTTTTACAAATTTTGAACTATTTCAACAACATTTTGACAAATTCGTATGATTTTAAGCAATTTTAAACAAATTTTTACTGATTTTAAGCAATTTCAACAACATTTTAACAGTTTTTATGCAATTTTGAGAAAAATATTGATTAATTTTACACAATTTCAACAATACTTTGACGAATTTGTGTGATTTTAAACGATTTAACACTTGTTTTGGTTGATTTTAAACTGTTTTAACAACATTTTAACAGTTTTTAAGCTAATCTGGGCAAATATGAAACAATTTTACGCAATTTAGACATTTTTTTCACGAATTTGTGTGATTTAAAGCTATTTTAAACAAGTTTTTACAAATTTTGAACTATTTCAACATTTTGACAAATTCGTATGATTTTAAGCAATTTCAAACAAATTTTTATTGATTTCAACCAATTTCAACAACATTTTAACAGTTTTTATGCAATTTTGAGAAAAATATTGATTAATTTTACACAATTTCAACAATACTTTGACGAATTTGTGTGATTTTAAACGATTTAACACTTGTTTTGGTTGATTTTAAACTGTTTTAACAACATTTTAACAGTTTTTAAGTAATTTTGGACTAATATAGAACAATTTTACGCAATTTTAACGACATTTTCACAAAATTGTGTGATTTTAAGCAAATTTAAACAAATTTTCATCAATTTTAAACCTATATTTTGATTGTTTTAATGCAATTTTTTATCAGGTATTAATCGATTTCAAAAAATGTTAACAATATTTTTACAACTTTGGGTAATTTTTGGCAATTTAAAAAGAAATTTTGATCGATTTTAAACTATTTTCTCAACATTTCGACAGTTTTTTGCAAATTTGACTAAATTTTTTATCAATTTAATCGTGTTATATAACTTTTTTGCAATTTTGGGGTAATTTTTCTTAATTTTAAACATATTTTTATCGATTATAGTCCAAACCAGGTAAACTAATTCTTCTCTCGCTAAAAATTACAACTTTTCGTCACCGCATTCTCAGCTAATTACCCTAATTGACTCCTGTGAACATTTCCACCAGCGCGAGAGGTTTTCGAATACAAAAGTCCACTTGTACATTATAATCAACACTACCTCCATGCCTCTGTGAGACCCCAAACTGAGGCAATCGTGGAAAAATAATTTTCAAATATAGCGGTCACCAAGGTTCAACTACAATCGATTAAATAAGTATACTTAGTTTACAGTTTTATCTGGCACATGACGCGCATCTCGCACACGTTATAATTATATCATATCTAGCAAATAAATTTTCCATTAAAAAAATAACCCACTTATTCATACATTGTTTACATCTTTCTTTTATCCTCTTCGAAGTTAATTTAATTACACCTTGTGTTAATTGTTTTCGAACACATATCGCGTGCTTGCCGCTATCTATCGCCGCGTTATGCCCTAAAAACTGCGAGATCTGCATCGTACGAGATATACGCCTCATCAATATTGTCTTTGGTTTCTTCTTCGAGTAGAAAATTATCCGATTCGTTGGTTTACTATTTTCCAACTTCTATTTCTAAACCTACGATTTTTCTAATTTTCACCAATAAGGGTGGAAAATGCGGATACTTTGAAGACCGTTTCTCGAAAGGTTTACGAGTTGATAAAAGGGTTGCACCACCCGAGACCTAATGAAATATTAAGGATGAAACAGGAATACGGTAGCAATCACCCTGATTTTCGTGACTGATTGGCGAACGACTGGAATGTGAATGGTGTCTCGGCGAAGTAAACTTTTAACCTATTTCCGGAGCAAGATTTTTTTTATAAACTAACAAATTTACTATTTCCGCGTACACTACACACATCGATAGTTAACACCTCATATCGCAAAAATTCGACGCAACGCCGCAAAAAAATATCGCTTTTGTTTGACACGTAACTGGTTGTGAAATCAATGTTCGATAAGATATACAAACGAAACGGATAATCGAGTTCTACTTATTTCAACCTGATGTGCCATTCGAATTCTGTCCTTTCGCCATTAGCACAATAGGTCGGACGTTTACGTAGCTAGTCACGTTCGTAAAAAATTGCCGATTAATCTCTCATCACCGCGGCGGATATCCCGACACAGAAATTTTTTACCGCTTCCAAATCCGTCGTATTCGCGTGTCCGCCGAAAGACACGTTGACAGGTATGAAAAAACCTTGGTTATCCTGTCGCATGTCTCGAAATAGGGTCGAATATTCACGTTGACACGTTTACTATGTCAATTAAGCGTAATATTTTTTCCAAACATTACCCGCAATATGTAGCAAAATAGGTAAACGGGGAATCACGCGTGTGTGTCTAGTCACATCCTCCAGATTGTCGTGGTTTTCGTTGATCTTGTGTCTTCGAGGTCAACGTATAAACTACAAATGACCATCAAAGTACAAGGCAATGTAATCCCACGATCTTATTAAGTTTATTAACTGGAGCAAGCTTATGTTGCACGGTTTCCTCAAGTTGCACCTTCCCCAGCAATTGGACGATTGTTTCGATGCAAAATAGTCCATTTCTCCTGGTCAAGTGATGAGCCCATACTTGATCCGTGAAGTCAAAAATATGCAAAAATAAGCTTACAATCTTATAAAAGAAATAAAATCATAAATGAAAGAGGGAGAGGGGGGGAAATTCATCAAAGAAATGGCATAAATTTTTCCAAAATTTCAATAATTTACATAGATATTTTTTCAAGTATTTAATGAAATAAAATAGGCAAATACAGTATATAACTTCCAATTTCAATTTTTAAAAAATTTTATCGTAAATTTTGGCAACGAGATGAAACAAAATTTCAAGAGGAGCATTTTTTTGTTCAAATTTTTATAAAATAAAATTTAATAAAAAAATAATCTTATTGAATATGTAAAATTTAAAAAAATTATTAAAAAATTGTATAATTTCTTTAGAAAAATTTTAGTTTAAACAAAGCTATTAAATTAATACTAAGAATATGGATAAAATCATTTCAAAATGATTCATTTTCATTACTTCATTAAGTGTTAAAGTATAAAAATATACAACTTGTAAATTTTTTCCATAACTTTTTTAAAAATTTTACTAAAAAATTTATCAAATAATTACATCTAATTTAATTTCAGTTCACTACATAGTACATATTAAAAATAATTATTCGACCAATGATAAAATTATTATTACAACGAATAAATAAATAGAGTATAAAAATAAGAAAAAGAAAATGTAGGTACGTTTATATAAAAATAGCAAAGCATTTGATTTGATCAAAAAAAATAAATAAAATAATTTAAAACATTTTGGTATGAAATATTTTAAAAATTTATTTGCAAAAAATTTGAACAATTGAGGTTTTTGATGAACTCTTCCTTGAAAAAAAATAATTAAATTTAAAAAATCAAAACAGATCGAGCGATATTCAAAAAAATCAAGAAGAGTGGATCTTTTTGCAGAAGAGGGGGATTTTCAATTTTTTTCTACCAACAGCAATATTCCAGTTCAAAAAATTGAAAAAATGAAGATGAAGAATCGCTCGAGTGGAATAGCGACAAGAATTTAAATAAAATACATTTTACCACAAAAATGGGCAATTTTATCAATTTTGAGAGATTTTTCCATACAATCTATTTAAAAATTATTGGGGCGGGGGCGGGGGGGGGGTTATTATCCAAATCTTCTTTACTTCTTGATTCAATATCTAACTCCGAAAAATTTTCGTTGAAACAAATTATAATTAATTTATGAAAATTTTCGTTGAAAATCAAAAAAATACGATTTCTATGTTATTTTGAGCCATATTTTTCAAATTTGAGGAACAAGCATCGCTCTAAATGGAATTTTTGTAATAACTAAATCGATAGAGAGCTCGTCAAGCTATAACTTTTACTGCATAATTTTTTTTGTAGGATCCACAGACGAAGTGGTACACGCGTTCATTGATGAAGAGACTGATGTTCAGAAAAGGCAAAGATGGAAAAATTAGTAAATCCGGTTATTCTCAGTTTAACACCAGGACCAGCCACAAAACATGAGGACAGTTCCATCGAGCGAAAAATTTCCAGTAATTCAACCCTCACACTGCCTCAAACGACTACATCACCCTGCGATATTTTCCAACCCCTTACGAGCCCCAATCACCACCTCTTCCTCGTACCGATCCCACCTCTCAATTCATCTTCCACTTCACGCACCCTCTCCGGGGTCCAAATCAGTGTTACCACATAAACCACGCTCATTCATCTCGCTTCATTAATAAGCCCACAACCGACGCGTACGAGACGACAATTAAACCAACATAATGTATTTTTTCGTAACAAATTACCAACCAGTTTGATGCACGTACCGTTAGCTTCCTTTATCTCTTTCTCTTTCCCTCTTTCTTATCTCGTCACATAAATACGCCTCGGCTGCCGCTGTGGCCGTACAAATTACACCGATATGAATACGTATACGCAAGGCGAAGAACAAATCCGAAAAAAAAAAATGGAACAGGAAGTTAGATTTAACCCTATAAAAAAAATCGTATTATGGGCTCATGAGAGTGTACGAGTATATTAAGAACAATGGCTGCATTATTCGCTTCGCCATTCTTTGATTATTTCCCTAACATTTCGACGTATTACACGCGTACTTTGAAATTACGAAGCGCAGGTAAATTGTAGCAAAAACCTAACCGGTTCGTCGAATATTACACATTAACTTAACGGTTGTTTGTAATAATTTTGATTTTATAAACGACCGCAACGGCGAAGAGTAGTTCTAAGCTTACACATTTAACCCTTGACCTTGACTTTATACTCGCGCATACTCGTACCTATATTTCGCCATCGACCTGGAAAGTGCATCTCCTTTTCCGCCAATCGGTATTTTTCAACTTGGCAAATACCTCGATGCACTTAGAAAGTAACCGTAAACTTGCCACTTGCATTATCCTACATTTATAATCGACTAAATTGAAAAAGCGCCGAGGAAAAAAGGCGAAAAACCAACCATAAATACCCGTATACTCGGAATCGATCTCGTTATATAAATATACCATCATCGTCGTCGCGTACCAGCGCACCAGCACACACACAAAACACCACACGAAACCAGTTCCACATAATATAACGGTAAATCATACACGCGTTTGTCACCTTCCATACGTGATTATTTCAGCCCAAAAATTACCATATTCGTAGCCAAAAAAATAAAGAAAATTTCCCATCGTAGAAAGTAAAGCTTCTTCGCCGCGCGTTAAATTCCGATAATAAATTCCTCATTGGTAAATGGACGATGTTTATTATATTCTATTTATTTACCATTAAAATGCTCGCCGCATAAAACCCATCACCAAGTAGCCGTACAGATTGGAATAACATTATTGGAATTGTGATAAGAAAAAAGGATGGATGTGCTGAGGCAAAGCATATACGCTGGCTCCACAGCCTCCCCACCGCCCGCCAAAGCCACGCCGCGTAATGGAAAGTTAATGTTTTACTTTCCCCTACAGCGTAAGTATGTGCGCGAGAACAATCTGGAATTTTATAATGATCCCTACGAGTTTATAATTTTCCTCGATTGCGTTATTTTTTTATACCATGAGTCCATGACTCGCAAAAGCGTGCAGGAAAAAGATCATCGATGGTCGAATCGGGTCGAAATAATCCATAACCTAGTAAAATATGCTAAATTGAGGCTTTGAATTTAAAATATAGTTTCCATTTTGACAATTTTTCAAAATTTTGTCATCACAGTTGAGAAAAAGTTCGCATTTTTGCTTCCTCCCCCCTCCCCTTCCCCTTAAAGTAGGAAATTGTACGTTGTGTTAAAATAATTACAATCAAAAACTTTAATGCCATAATTGAAAAACGATCACAATTTTCCTTTTCCAGACAAAAAAAAACATGTAAATGGTATTTTTTACATTTTTTGAGCGGATAGAAATGAAGAATAGGATTAAAGGGGAGGAAGAGGTAAACAAAAGTAGGTAAATGATTACTTCATCTGGTAATAACTTCATTTAAATATCCATTTTTTTGATATTTCAATAAAAATGTCACTTTTTCTACATTTCATACAATTGCAATAGCTTTTTATTTTAATATTTAATGAAATAAATTGAGTAACCTTTTCATCTTTTAGTGACATTTTTCAAAAACTAAAAATTTTCTTGCAATTCAACAATTTTTTCAATTTTTAATAAATTTAAATTGATGCATTTTAATTACATTTTCTTACAAATTAATTATATACAGTTTGACGAATTTCGTTTATATTAATTTACGCAACTTTTCCATAACTCGCAACATGAAATCTTAAATGAAAGTGAAAAAATGATTCTAAATAATTAATTAATTACCAAATAATTACACAATTTTCCCACATTTTAGGAGCAGTTGTCGCTTCGTCAGTTCAATTTCATTATCGATTAATTCACATAATTTCACGTGGTTTTTCAAGTTGACCCTTTTTCAAACAAATTTCACCATTTTTCATAATAATGATTATATTAATTGACAAAATATCGGCAATTAATGATAATTTTTCTCAAATTATCGAAGATGAAATTCGTATATTTAAAGAAGAGCAGGGGGGGAGAAGAAAAGAAATATTAAAACGAAAAATATAGCAACTGAGAAAGTAGAAAATTTACAAGACAAGGTATCCAATCCGCATCTATATTACTTCGCGAATGAAATTTCAATTCGCGACAACACCGGATAAAAATCAGGTGAAAAATGTAAAAATTCGTGCAAGCATTGCATTTCAAAATCCCCTTTTTGCACGCGATTGAAAAAACACGCAGTAACGCACAACCTATCCTAAACACGACTAGATGCGTAATGACATCGCGCATGCGCACTACTTCGAGTACCCTAGCTCGTCTCGTTTCTACGATTCACTCTTTCCGACAATTTACTACCTAACGGTACCGACAATAAAATTTTATTTACCGGTTTAAATTTCACGAGCCACGAATATTAAAAACCGCAACTCTCATTAGCCGGGAGTATTTTAAATTTCAATTTTTCGCCAATAAAAATCTCGATTAAGCGAACGAGCTTATACCGCATGATTACGGCGCGGCGGATGATTACACATCAATCTTTCGGGCCATTCTGAAATTCACCAGTGCAATCGTCGATGTCGTGCAAGCAATTTGATAAATTTCAAGTCTACGCGATAATTACTCGATTACGAGTACTTTCTGTTCTCGGACGTAGTGGTCGATGGTGTAATTTTAAAGCAAATATGCCGTTTTCACTTCGCTTTCTTCGAACCTCCCCACAGTCTTTAATTATACGAATACTTTGAAAATTCCTGCGACGAGGAAAGAAGAAAAAAAATCAACCATAAAATGCGCATAATTGATGATCGACTTTTTAATTTACTTCGCGTCCGAGGTTTCATACACATGGACGAATGCGACGAATGGCGACTGCAATCTAATTCACAGCTGGTTGAACAATTACACAGTCTATTATCAAAATCTTAATCATTTCCAATACCAAGTTAACGAGATACTTTCCTTGATGTACACCAGGATATGACATTAATGGAAAAAATTCGTTATTTATGGTAACTCGGAGGTTCGAGCGAATTTTTATAGAAAATATATGAAAAATTACGTCGATAGACATCGTTGAAATAATTAACGATTGCAACAATATTTACAACAAAACATAATGTATAACACAAAGTAGAAAGACAAAAAAGAAATTGGGTTAATGCACGTAAAATCGCTTTCACTGTATTAATCGCAACTGTGATTGCTTCTTTAATACGATAAGTTCGTCGTTACCCGATAATTTAATTAATAATTTTACATTCGAGCTCAAGTTCCTTTTGACCGCGCAACCTACGTTGCTCTTTGGCAATGAAAATGAAAACCACGATGACGAGGCTTTAAAAAGATAAGGGATTTGTATCACTAGCTCACTCGGAATTTATAACGGCGGTTCGGTAATCTCGTATCTCAACCTTCGAAGGTGTTCAGGTATTTTATCTCTCGTGCTCGGCCTACTCTATAAAATCTCTTAATTGAATAACGATGTTGTAATCAAACGCGGAAGCAGAACGTGGCTGTGGCGCCGCATTCTTCGTGGTTGATTGACTACACGGAGGCGTTAAAACGGGTAGTTTGGTTCTCTTCGTCTTGTTTTCGGGGTCGTGTGATACCGGAATGTTGCATGATCCCTTGCAGCATCTGTCTTGAGTAATGAACACGTCTTTGTTTTCCTTTCACGAGGAAATCAGAACAGAAAGAAGTTTTGGCAGATGGTAGGGTCTTGATAGCCTAAGAAGGATAAATTTCGAAGCTTTTGGGGGAACTGGAGGAATTTTCCAAATTTTAGTTTCATTCTTGATGCTTCTCCAGCCAGTCTCCTTAATCTATTTTCCATTCATCGAGAAGAAACAGCAATGAACAATACACCAGAAGAGAGAAAATTCAGCCTTACATGCATTTACTGGTTCTTTAGTGCCATAAGTTCCATTCTTGTTCCTAGAAACTGACCTTCATGAAGATGCCAGCAAATGCTTGCCTTGGTACTTCAGCGCCACAATTCGGATGTTCCAACGTTGATTCTAGTTGCCAGCTTCATATCAATAAAGACACCAAGCAGTCTCGAATGCATGTTTTGGACCTCAACCGCTGCAAGTATGATGTTCCAATCTTGGTTCTACTACTTGAATTCAAGGAAGACACCAAGCAACCTCAAATGGATATCTTGGTATTTCAGTGTTACAGTGAAGATGCTCCAATTTTGATTCTGCAAACTGATTTCAGAGAAGAGGCCAAGCAGCGTATTTTGCAACATACACGGTAGTTCCAAATGTTCCTAAGTGAACGTAAGCTTCAGATGAGGATCGTGTATCAAGCAGACATGACATAGCACCGTAGTTGAATTTGCAAGAGGTCAATTGGAATGTATCCTCTTCCAGAAGATGAGAAGATTGTGTGATTAAAGCGGAGAATTTAATAGTCTTCATTTCTACGATGGAGCTTCTCCATCAAGAGTTGAGTTACTTCCAGATATTTTACAACTGGAATTACGAATATTATTGTCCAAGGCTCCAAATATTCTCAAGTACTCCTCACAACGGAAATTGAATCAATTCTGACCCCATGAAAGCTCTACCCTCTACTCCCAAATCCTCGATCAAAATTCACCTTATATGAAACATCATAGTCTTAGAATCACTCAAAGATGTTTGAATACATAACCAAATCAAACAGAGAAATTCAATCCCCACCCTCTCCTTTACCATCGTTCTCAATCAAGTAGTAAATTTCAATCATCTGCTTCCAAACCTCAATAATTTCTATGGGAAATTTAACCACACGTCTTTCCCACCTTCATAGCACTCCCTCCAATCGCCCATTTCATATTGGCAAATAACAACATAAATACTCGGCCATCGCCATTCATCTATTCGCCCTGCAATCCACAACACTCCGACCTGCTCCACGGCAAAAATTCCAACCTACATACCTCAACGATCGAAATTTTATTGGCGGTTAAGGTCGTGGTTTAAGCATTACGAGATGCACTAGGTGTAGGTGACAATATGTTCACGAGCCAGTTAACGACCTCATTTTACAAAACATACGATCTAGTTCAGTTACGCAAGGTCAATACATTTTTCATAGACAAGTACGCCAAATCCAATGGCACGGTAAACATTTAATAGCACGTTTTACCGCCTCGACGTCGTCGTCGGTGCATCGAAACCACATAAAAAATGTCCAGTTCGCCGGCGCGCTAATTATTCCGCATGGTTAATCCTCGCGGCGACGGTGACGCTTCGCGAGGTGCAAGAAATGCGCGCTTGGTACACACCAATTGCGCTGCGATGATTCGTGGAATAGTAAACAACTTCTTTCAAGATGTTGGAACAAGTGTGGTTTGATTTGTTCGTGGAAACAGAGAACTGGTAACTTTGGAGATCGAAACATCCTAAACATCAATGAACTACTTTTCAACGTGATTCAGAGGTAATTCTTGCGAGCTTTTTGGCTGGGTTATGCTCCAAGCTATGGAGAAATGAAAGGGTGAATGAGTTCAAAGTGATTTTCTCCAAAAACCTTGGAGGGGATCTCCCTCTGATACGCCAGGAAACCGACTCAACTGGGAGTATTTTCAGTACACAGCCAAAGAATTCCAAAATACACTATTATTTCGCTCTCATTTATCTGAAGATTTGATTCCAGCCTCATATGTGTTTGAGAGTGAGTACCCTGAGTTGTTTTCCCCAAAAACATTCGAAGATCTCCATCTGGTGCTCCAGTAAAACGGCTCACTTGGGAGCTCGTTTGAAATAGAGCCAAACACACTCAAAAACACCACTTCCATTACTTCTCATCCATCTGAAGACCACTTCTAAGCGCAAATAACTCTGAGAATGAATGCCCAGGATGACTTACTCCGTGTCCCATGCAAAACACCCCCCTTGATACTTCAATAAAACAATTCAACAAGGAGAATTTTGAGCGAAAAGTGCAGATAACTCAAAAACACCTCTTTACCTCTCCACCATCTACAGACAAATTCCATCTTCGATCCTTCAAAACCTTGGCAAACAAATCATTCAAAAACACCAACCCAAACCTTCCCAGTCTCCCTCCAATCTACCTCTCTGCGCTCCAAAACCCCACGATTTCTAATCCACCAGCTCGGTCCAAAAACGCGACAATCACCAGACCGTATCTTCGGCAGAAAAAACGAAACCGAGAATTTTCCGCATAAATAATCCAGCAAAAGGAAGTCTCGTAATCGTCTCCATTGATTCAAACAGCCTCGATTAACTTCGAGAGATTGTTAATCGGGGCACAAAGCTCGGCCGGCCGGCTTCCACAGAACCTTAGCCAGTGGCAATCAACTCAGTCAGGTATTCGATGTCTCGCTAGTAAGAAGCATGTAAATATCGTCAGGTACCCGAGTGCAAGTTCCCTCTCTCCATACATCAACCAAAAAGTAGGTCATCCTATATAAAGACAAGTTCAAGGCGGATTTAGCCTTCACTTCGATCTTTAGAACGATACCCTCGAACACACGAATCGAGTTGGGAGTTTGTTTTCCGTATATTTTTTTTTCATCGTTTGAAGTTTCTTATTTTTATTTTACTGGTATTTTTCGCGATATTCGTGTAATTTTTTGACGCGCGATTGTGTGCTGAGAAGTTTTATAGATCTCGGATGAAATTTGATTTTTTCAATATTCAAGTAAGTTACGGATTTTTTATTATTTTTATCGATTTTAAATATGATTTGAGCGGTGATGGAATTTAATACATTTTAAATTAATTTTAATACATTTGTAAATACGTTGGTAAAATTGGAATTTGAGAAGTGTTTGAATACCCTTATTTATTAAATTTTTCCAAAATTTTTTCCAGTTTTTTCCAAAACCCCTAATATTACACAACGATACTCCCAAGTCATCTAGACTCATTTCAAGCCGCTCAACACCTCATTGCCCAATCCCCCCGACACCTTCCACTTACTCTTACGCTCTCTATTGGTATCGAGATCATCAACCTTGACTAATGAACTAACACGTTCACGTACTCACATCTCCATTTACTGCAATTACCACTGATCATCTTTTCCATTAACAATCTCATTACACCTTGCCCTTCGTCCACGCACAATGGCACGTTACAACTTTCAATCATATTTGGTAAATCGTTTCCAGTCCCGGAGACGAGTTTCATTCACAAAATCGCCCGCACGAACTGGAAAATTCCACCATTAAAGCATTAGAAATCTGACGCAATCTTGACCGCGCGAAAATTTTCTCTACGTCGCGACGCCTTCCATTTCACTAATTTCGCGTGAATCTCGTTCGATCGCCGACACGATCGCAAGTTCATTAACACAATTTCATCATCAGATTTGGGTTAGTAGTTGTCCTCGCTCCGTAGGTTGTTGGCCTGCTATCGCTTCCGATTCACGTTCGCCTCGCGCGAACGTGCTAAATCGTGTATAATCGGATCGTAAAAAGTCTATGATTTTCATATTTTTTGCATACGCAGGAGATTCTCTCCAGCATTTTATGCACGGCATATGCATAAGATACTCCTCACTCCCCTCTCGCTCCACAAACTCCATACGAGGCGACTTCATCGTGCATACAAAACGGCGACAGGTGAATTGGGCACGAACCCGGTCGAGTTTTTTAATTAAATCTGCTGAAAATTTACACGCTCGCTTCCTTTATTATGCGGCTCTTTTTGATCGCGTCGTCGAAACTCTCCAGAACACGACGGCTGAATTAAAAACAACATCCATGATCGATGGGTGACCGAGATTTAATCGCTTTTCGTCGCGTAATTTACATTTACACGTTTAGGAACCCGAAGATATCGCTTTGAACGTGATCGTTGTTTCATTAGCGAGAAAAATTGCTCATTTTTTCTAATGAACCGAACGAAAAGATTATAAGAGTTGAATTCCTCTTCACTTGGAAAAAAAATTACTCCAATTTGACATTAAAAATTTGTGAAAAAAATGTATAAATTTTTTGATAGCAATAATTATGCGTAGATTTGACGTTAATTTCATACCCCCCCTCCCTGTCGCTCTTCTCTTTCTACGAAATCAGATTTTTATAAATGAACATTTCGTCTAATTAGCAACAAAATTGTTTTCATATAAATCCTTCTCCAACACCCCTTCTCATCTTTCCCAAAAAGATCATTTCGGCAGAGAACCCCCTCTCCCGCTCCCATCATCTCACCATACACACTTAAAACCAACGTTCTATACTATTTATAAAGAAATCAAAAAGTAGAGTTTTTTGAAATGAAAATTCAAAACTGATATTGATCAAATCGTTCATTTCGGGGGTTTTAATTAATTGGTTTGCAATAATTTTCAAACGAATCGAATCCATGGGAAACTCTAAATGACCTGAAATTCGCTGGAAAATTAGATTTTCAGGTTGAACTACTTGAAAGCAGTATTGAACCAAATTTTCAGCAGGTCGAATCCATTCCCATGTTTTTTGGTGAAATTCCTGAAAACTAGAGAAATGGAATTCTCGCTGGAGGCTCCAGAAAAGACTGAAAATGGTGAAATTGGGGTTTTAAGGAGCAATATCAGGAGGAAGACAATATTCCTATTCAATTAAACCATTTTTGGATAAGGCAATAAATGGAATTTTCAAAATTTTGAGAACTGGTTGAAGCAACAACACTACCGGAAAATTCAGTATAATTTTAAATGATGAAATTTGAGAATAGCAGATCAATTTTAGACAAAGAGTTCAATGTATAAGTCATTTTAAAAAGAATTCGATTCAGTTTACGAACGCCAATTCTTTTCTTGTTTTCAAAAATTCGCCAAAAATTGAAATTCAGTTTGAACGATTAAAATTTAGTAAAAAGGTTTACAATAAAATTGTTTTTCTGAACTTCAAAACGTCGGAAATTTTGCTTAAAAATCACAACTTGTTTTAATTTTTGAAAATTTACCAAAAATTGAAAATATATAAAAAATAAAAAGTACTGAAACAGTTAAGTAAAACTTCAGTGAAAAAATTGAAAGATTCTTTGATCCACTTTCAAAATATTTTAATCGAAATCAAATAACAAGAAAACGGGTCTCCCAGGTCCACCAACCCGACTTCACTTCTTTTCTCAACTTCTGTCACCATTTACATGGATTACGCTTCCGCACTTCACCTTTGGCCAAAAAAAAAGTCATACCTCGTAATTAGTTTTCTATGTTCGCCAATCTCACAACCTAACGGTTCAGCCGACCATTCTTCACATTAACAAATTGGCTCGCGATTGTAACATTAGACATTCGAATTCAGGGTCATTGAATCCACCTCGTTTAATTTCGTATTTCGCGGTATTTCAACGCCGCGCTTGATTCATTCGGGAGATCGTCCGTTTTCGGTGGAATTCGGCGCGTTTCGTTGACACCGTCATTGGATTACCGCGCATGCGCGCTCTGCTACCATCGAACTATCAAACACGTACGCGTTACAAAAAAAAACCTCGAATAGGTTTTTTCGCACGATCTCGCACACATACCATAGGCCAGCTCATAGAGCGAATTCGCAGAAAAGAATTTCTACTTTGGGGAAGACGGCCGCCGCCTCGTACGCTAGCTCATATCGAATAATTAGGCAATGTGTACACCGAGTACGCCATAAGAAAAGAAGTGAAAGTACATTCGAGAATATTGCATTAACATAACATTCAATATAACCCGGTCTACGACGGCCAAGATTGCGGTTATTAACGGATACCGTACGCGTGAGCTAGCGGCGTTCTCCCAGCTCATCTTGGAATTATTTTTAATACGAGCCGGTGGAAATTTTCAATACTAGTTCGCCGGTCTATCGAGGAAAAGGAATCCAGTCTTTTTCACTTTTTCACCTCGCACGTCCGCTCGATTACGCCTCCGAAGCATGTACTTCGGGCCAATTCGATAGTTTCTAGTTTGGGAATTATATCATTGAATTTTTTCATCGCCTCTTCGCCTCGTATCACTACCGCGCGTATCGACAAATATGTAACTCGCAGGTGAATTTTTTCACCATCGCGTTCCGTTTAATAACCCGCTTAACGGTTCTTCAGGTTTTACCAGAATTGCCATACGAATAGAAGAAAAATCTAATTTAAATTCCGTTCGTGGCATGTTGACTATAGATTTTACAACCCGTACCAAAATTTCTTCCTTCGAGCTCGTAATCGATTTCCGAATACGAAGTATCCTTCGGCTTCATTTTTCGCACCGTATCACAGACGAATTCGGATTTGAATCGCAGGTTATTTCGTACGCGTCATTAAACTGTCTTCTGAGAAATTATATACCAACAACAGACAACACGTCCACGTAATTTGTTCCTTTTCCGGTGATCACGATTGTTGTCCTATTGTACCAGCTTCGTATCAATCTGCACTTATTCGGCAACAATCGACCTCTCTATATGATGGATTTCTTTTTTCCTTAAATATTTTATTACATTTCAATAATCTGTATTCGTTGCGATTCTTTTTCTCAAAGAGGTTCCTCGGCGACGATATCGAATCAGGGTCAATTCTGGGTCGTCGTTTCGTCGGCGTGAAAAAAACAGGGTTTATTGATTTACGAGCCGTGAAAATACTAACGTCGAAGATTTTGCAATTATTGGAGAGGTTTTCATCGAGGAAATATGACAAGCATACATGATGGGCGTTTGATCGAGTAAAATGATCCCGTAAATAAGGTCAGCTCGGGCAGCGTTAATTATACGATTATGGGACACCTTTGTCAATAACACAATCTCCCCTGGAGTGTAACTAACTCACAAAGTGATATAAGGAGTCATGATTGTTGAATAAAATTTACACCTGTAATAGGAAGTCTTATAAAGACTGCTTTTTGAATTGAGGCCAATCTCAATTAAGTCATGTTGTATGCAACCATCCCCATTGAACGAGAAAAATCCAAAATGAGGTGGAGATCCACTTCCTTAACCTTTCCTGTTAACATCATCGATAAAATTAGGATCACTCGTGACATCTTATTCTTCACATGTTGAGTTAGTAGAAAGTCTCCAAAAAACAATAACAAAGGATGTCCATAGAGTCAAGATCAATAACATAGTCACCTTCTTGACAACTATTCCTAACAAAAAAAGGTTTCATAATATTAACAAATCAGAGCGAACAAAGAATATCTCCAAAGTCAAGGTCAGTTTTGGTAAAATAAAGGTCAATCACAAAGTCATCCTTTAGACAACAATTGCCCTAATTGAACAATGTCAGGAAAAAGTAATGAACTAAAATGAAGTAAGTCCCTAGGGCAAAGGGCAATTTTAAAGTCACATTCTAAAGAACAAACATCCATCCATCCATTTTAAACAAACATTGTTGAACAATTGTCATAAAGTAAACTAAACAAAGAACATCTGCAGTCAAGGTCAGTCATAAAGTCACATTCTAGACTAACAATCTCGAACGCAGTTTTTTTTAATGAACCATCATCCCTAGACTCAAGATCAATTTCAAGATATCCCAACATCTAAGCCAGCTCCACAATCGGGCTCAAATTTCCACAATTCTTTCCACATGTTAATCCGACCCCACAACTTTTCAACCATAAAACAAAGGGTCATCCCCAATCCGAAATTCTACGCAACCATCAAGTCCACAAAACAGCACAACGAAAATCTGCACTTTACAAATGATTCACATTAAAACTAAAGAGTACCTCGACTAATGACCACCTCGTCATAGAAAGTCTGACCCTTAATAATCACCTAGACTGGAATACTTCCACACCATCCAAACAACTTTGTACCAAGTTCGTGAAGTCTTTACAACAAGATCGTTGAACTTGGTCGATCGTGGTTTAACCATTAAATCGAGGGTATTTCAAAGTCAATCGATCCTTTCATGAAATGAGTCACGTATAAGAGAAATCAGTCGTTGATATATTTTGTGATACGAGCAGTCAATGAGTCATTCATTAGAAAGGGTAATTTTCAAGTTAGACTACTATTTACAGTACGACGAACCCGTTATATGGATTAGTTTATTAACTTACATATTATATTATTTAACCTTGAAAAAGGGTTTCCAAGGTCAAAATGTTTTTTTACCCTTGTTGATCACTTTTTACAGATATTTAGGGATTTTTTGGCAAAATGATGTATATTACGAGTTTTAAACAGACTTAGCAAGTACGTAGACGGAAATGAGGTCATGTTACCGCGAAGAACTCGGCTTAATTTCTTTTTTGAAACGTACCTCTGCATTCTTACACGAACATCACCATCAAATTATACTATTTTGTCGGCGCCCAAACATTTTCCGCTAATTTAGGTCGCGTATTAGTCGAAAACACCAGCTAATTTTACAAACATGCTACCCAACAATACACATTCGGGCTAAAATTAGACCATGAGAACTCGGATATCCCTAAAACAAAACATTCTTCGAAAAACATGAATGAAAATAGCCTTTCTAGCTGGTAATGAATGAATAAAAATGAAATCCCAACACGATTGTAAATGTAACCGGAAATCAGGTTGGAAAGTAACACCTCTCGCATGATTTTCATATCTACGACTCCACCGCGTTAACCTTGTCATACATGCCCTTGACTTCTACCACGATCGAAAATAACAGAAAGCCGTTGAAATAGGCAATTTCACAATTCACACGAATTTCGCCATTAATCCTCGCACTTTCCTTATCACCATGCGGTATCTTTGCCGAAGCGAGACGGCGGCGAGCGCGGGGGAAAAAAATCGAAATCGTTAAAAATATCAATTAAAGCGTTAAGTTGGAATTTTCATATGGCTCCAAAACGGTGTAATCCGTGCATCATTATAACTGTTAATGGCTATAATAACCGTCACGTGGAATACATTGTCTTTACCATGCACACTCTTGCGTAAAACTTTCCCACTTCGCATCACCAAACAAAATCATATCGAGAGATTTTCTTCCATCGAAAGAAAGCAACTCGAGGTAGGTAAATTTTTGCGGTTTTTTTGACAACTCGAGAATTTTTCAGATTCGTTTGATCATCGCTGGAAACCGGTACGATTCTAAGAATAGATATTGTCGTGTTATTTTTAACCTACACGGATAACTTTCTACGAAAATCATTAATTTATATGTAAACATGAAAAAAAGCGCGCCGCATTCTTTCCTTCAAGTGATATCCGGTTCTGAAAACGACTGGTTTTTTTAGTGTAATCGAACAGCGCTACGATGAAGGGGAGGATTTCGTCGAGGGAATAATTTCAAAAGTCACACGCGTTATTGTACATGTTACGCGATACGAGCTGGAATCTTTTGAAATACGCCCCCCTCCTGCAAATTCATCTCCTTATACTCGTCACGTGATGAAAGATTAATTAATATTTTATAATTATGTCAACTTTGAAATGAAAGTGATTGGATTAATTTCGAAGATATCCGTTATATACGAATAACGTTGAATTCGCTAATGAGGGTGCACAACTTACACCACGTTGTAGTTAGTATCGAATTTCTCGTCGCCTTTTTCAAATTGCGTACATCAAAGATTGTAATAATGTAACTCGGGCTCGTTTTCGATCAAAGAGACTCGCTGTATGCAAATGTGATTGCATAAATACGCTCCAGCGATCGTTAATAAATGACTCAGCATAGACGTCGTAACCGCTTAACCTGTAGAATTATGCGATAACAATGCAACTAGGAGGTTTAAGAAGAAGGGAGATCATCTCCGGTTCTTGTGTTGGTTGAGTGATATATCCTATTCAAGATACCCGGATATGTTTTCATCGATACTTGGTTTTTCAAAGTATGTCGCGTACTTTCGTATCACGTTGTCCTGTTCGACGAATGCTAATGAGACGAAATTCTAAGACCAGGGGTGATTTCATCGTGTGACACGATACAATGCGTATACCGCGAAAGTGACATCTTCCATGCGCTATACATGGTCGCGCAAAAACAAAACACAATTTCATACGCGTCTTGAAAACTTACATAATTTCCAACGGTAATCGAGAAACCATCTATTATGATTCATCAACGAAGTGCGGAAAATACTTGAAAATTAGAAATCCCCCGGCATCGGGCGGAAAAGCGACCAAAGAAAGTAAATAGATACGCCGAACCGAAACGACCGCGAAAACAGTTAAAACAAACATCTCTTTATGGAATCAATCGCGAGAGCGGTTAATTGCGAGCACACGTTAAAAAACGCATCAAATGACACATGCCATACTATGAACAATTAACAATGAAACAGTTTTTTTTTCAAGTGCTTTCCAAAATTTGACTACATGAAATATCACACAATGTAAATTTCTGATGCTACCAAAAGTTCGATTCGGATACGAGTTATCGTAAAATAACCGTAAGCTTCGGAATACAAGACATGGTACTTTTTCACCAATTATCACCATACGGGTGTTAAGGTAACTGTGACAATTCGCGGTTTGCTGTTAATTCATATTTTAACACCTATTTTTACAATTCGCCGAAGAATATGGGTGGAATGTACGTTTAAAGTATTAATGTATTCTTGAGAATTAGCCCAAAAGAGCGGAAAATGAATAAAACCCAAGAGTGTTGCTCCGTGTGAGGCCATTGCTCTATCTTCCAAGTGTTTATAAGGAATTAGGACAAGTAGATACGGTTTGGCGAATGTATTTCATGAATGGAGGAGATTTCATTCATTCGGTATTAACTCATGCAATCGATATGTATCGCTGCTAGGTTTAGTTTACAATCATTTAGAAACACTAAATCGTATATGGTTACACGTCTTGATCAGTCAGTAAATCTGTTGTTTTTAATTGATAAAACATAACTGTTAACATACCTTTGGTTCTTGAATATTGGAGAAACCATCAACGAAAACTCAAAGAATACTTGACGATGTGAGATGAGCATAACACATAGCGACAGTCATGATAAGTAGAAGTACTTCGATAACCAGATCAGTTACGCTGAGCTCTTATCACATATCGATGTATCGACTCCAATCCAATTCCACATTCACAACAAACAGATCACCAAACTTAATATTCAACTAATCAAACATTTTAATAATCCGAATAATCTGATCATACTTCTAATGAAAAACGTCCACCAATGCATTACTCACTGGAATCTTCTTCGTACGAAATGACACAAAGACGAACCAAATAGGGATTTTAAATTGGATAACTTTGTATTGATTAAGACTTAATCAAATTCAACCAATTCACTACATCACGTATGATCACAAACTCATAATGAAAACTCATCTTCGAGTTGATGTTCGATTCAGAAAATAAAAATGAGTGAATCACAAAAATCAGAAAACAAACAAAACACCTCGATTTCTTATCATTCGGTCATTTTGTGAGCTTGTGACTCCGGCCAATCACGTGATGAGAAATTAATAACTAACCAACCAGAATTCATAAATCTTATCAGTGATAACGTGATCAGCACTTATTGGTTACAATTATATGATCAATTCCAATTGGGACTGTCAAGCAAAGTGTCTGATATCTGGTGGTGATTGATGAAACTAACGAAGAGGTACCGATGAGACGTCGATCAGCGCAATCATACACTTATGGTTGCAAAATTTCAAAATTTACAAGCAATTTTGAATTAAAATACAGAATTTTAATTTCTGACTCCTAGCGGTTCATTATTGAACTTACAAAGAGGTACCTCACATTAGCGCTCCAACAGATTCTTGACTGTCCCAATAAATCACAGAATCGATAAATAATCGAATGAATCTGCAATAATTTGACATTTTTTCGTTTATTCTGATGTTCATTTTGGTTCAGTATGAGACGATGAGTTCAGATTTTCAAGACACGCGTACTTTTGAGTCGTTGCTTGTTAATTTTACAAATTCAATCAGTCATTCATTATTCAGATGTCAGAAGTCAGATTAATTATTAATAACTCACAATCAAATAATACTTGGATTAACATACTCATCACTTCAATTGAAAAATCAAGTCCACTCATGCATCATTACATTTTCATAGCTCATGAGTTGAGTCAACATTTATCAGAGATTACATTAATCTATGATTATAGTTAATTGAAATTGGCTGTATATAATTTTCTCAACTAGTTTTAAAAAAATGACTAATTGACTCGTATTAATTTCTCAATGATGTTTCATGTACTCGTACGTAACTTATCAAGGCAGTGACCGACATCTTATCATTTTCTAATGAACCTAATAATTAATTACACGCCGAAATTCTTTCTTTCTAATTGAATAATTTACTCGATTAAACGATTAGTCATCAAAATCAAATTTCATTTTCCGATTAATTCAGCCCCTATAAAAATAAGACTATGACTCCCTACATTATTTATTTCTGGTGATAAATAAATCATTCGATTAATTGACCAGTCCAATTACTCATCGTTGTTTTCCCTTTTAAAATATCACTCATTGAGTAGCCTAAGTTGTAGGTCAGTAAATAATTCAGTTGTAAATTAAATTTCGCATCATGCAGGGACGTTTACTTTCCACATTTCATGAAATCCATTCACGAATACATGATCGATTCCTTATTTAGCGATAATTAATAAGTCAATAGGATTTATGACGCGTCATCACATTTCATAAATGACCTATCAATAAAAAAAAATGAAGACTCACCTTTCCTCAAACATATTTTCATTTTCTTCTTGTCTGATCTGAAATCATACGATAAAAAATTATGCTTATAAATTCGAGCAAAGCAAAATGTACAATGGAATATTACTGGAATCAATTTCCAATCGATACGCTCATTAATACAGTTATAATTCGGTCTGAAAAACACCGTTGCCAATTCTACGTAATCAATGAAATTTTCAATTTCGCCCACATCTGGAAATTCTCAATTGCGAGCTAAACGATTATAAATCTCGAAAATACTCGAAAGTTAAAAACCTATCTCGCCTAAAATCGGCGCTTCGATGCAAGATGAAAACGACAGTGTTGGAAATTAACTTACACAAATACCGAGGATCGAATCTCGTAAAATATTTTCACTTATCGCTAATATAACTCCGTTATCAATCATAATCAGCGACCGTTTGAAAGTTGGGGAACCAATGAAGCACTTGACATTCCGCACATTCTGGCAGGCAGGCGGTTGTCAGACGAAATATATTATCCGTACAATAGTAGGTCAGTGGAGTCTCTCAGTTAAAACAACCTGAACATAATATCCAGAAGGTGAATGTATCATGATCCGCACCCAACGCGGCGGAATGTACCGTTATTAACTCTTTCATTACGAAGCGCGTACATCTTTCAGCGATTAATAACATTCGAATCGTCGATTATAACCGAGACCTAGTGTAGGGTTGGTAATTGAATTTTATAGGTTTGGAAATATATCGAATCTGCCAAAAAAAAAAAGATTTGTCTGCCACGACCTACCTTAAATGTAGAATTTTTATAATTTATCGCGTCGATTTACTTTGTATACATCACTGACCTAGTTTAATTTTAGTACAACGTTATTTTCCGCTGATTAATTCGTCATTTTGTATTTTCTTTTTTACAGAATGTATAACAAACAAAATATAGGATGGATGTATTTATGTATATTATCGAGTAGCGCAATATTACCAATTTTATGTTATCCCAGTCTAACCGAAGTTTCCAAAGTACAACCACATCTCGTACTACCAGAAGGCAGGAAATACGTAGAGAAACCAAATGCCACCAAAAAAGTACAAGCCCTCGAAGATAGAAATGATTTGGATGACATTCAAACCAATCAAATTCAAGTAAGTATTCAAGGTCACTTGCAAGTTGCGCACCCATCCTTAACCGTTTCTCAACTTTACAGCAAGACAGCGGCTTCTCGTGGGGCAACATGATTACAATGATCATGCAACTGCTCTTCAACCCGAATACGCCAGCTGGTCCCAGTAAATCAGATGCCATAGATGCTGATCAAGTAAGCTCGTGGTATAATCTCAATATCGAATTCATCTCATAACCATCCTCTTTTACAGACCATGACTCAATCTCCATGGACTAATTTGTTATCAGTAGGTTTAAAAATCCTCACCGCTTTCTTAAGCGGTGGCTCAGTTGTTGGAAATGACGGTATCGACAAAGTCGATAATTCCTCACCAATGCAGGTAAATGCATGTTACTTTTATACGCATGCGCTTCATGTACAAATTTAGTTCATTTTCAAAGTAGTTATATTTCTTCCAAAAAGCACAATTTTTTTCTACGAGAAAACCGTACAAAATTTTTAAGAAAATTTAGCTTGTAAATTTAGCATCTTTGAGTAGTCTAAATCGAGAAAATCGTTGTACTTAGCAATATAAATAGTTTACTTAGGTGAAAAATCTTCTAGAAATACTTTCTATAACGTTTCGAAACGCTATCGAAACGTATACGCGAATTTTTTTTTACGTAGCTGTGAATTAATGCTTGAGTATGCACTTAAAATTTGCTATATAGGGAATTTTGACGATGGTTTTGTCCACGGTGCTGGGTACAAAGGACCACGATCAGGTTTCCACAATGGCTAAACAAACCGGAGAAGTAAGTAAATTCGCACATGCTTATTTGCTACGTTGCTTTATCAGCACTATGTACATTTTAATGGCCACACCTCGATTGGGAAGGTGGGGATAGCGTCTTCTTACAACTTTAGTATGTTTTGATAAATGCATGGAAATTTCAGGGGTAATTTTAAGTACGCTGGGATAACCCTTTGAGGGGATCAAAGGGAGGTACACAATTTGGAATTGTTTACGATACTTTTGACAATAGCACAAAGCAAGATGGTAAATTCGTTAAAATACGAAACAAGGTCATGTTTGTTTACACGTACACAAACCGACCTTATTTTCCGGTTTACTACATAAACCATTTTTTTCCTACTTCTAATTAACGATTATTGTACTCATAAACACGCCAATTGTGACTCTTCTAAGTCGTGTCGCCAAGGGTCATCCTTACCACGATTATAGGTCGCGAAATTGGAAAAAATTTACATTTAAACAAAAGAGAAAGTAGTTTTAGTCAGTTTATTGGTCATATCGAATAATCCGTACCGTGTTTCCACTTTTACAGTTCATCAATATCGTAGTAAACTTATTAGAAGCTTTGAAAACCTCATTCAGTCATAGATCGATGACTGCTCGTTCGTTAGGCAAAAAAGACTCAATCTCTGAAGCCGCCATCGCCGGTATTACAATGATTAAGGTGAGTCCGAAAAGAGAAGGTGATGGTGAGAGATGCAGTGCTAATGAGAATATACTTTTGTAGGGTTACATGAGAAGCATGAAGACCTCGAATGACGCTTGTATGCAGAAATACGTCTGTGATGCGTATAGAGAATGTACCGATGGATTAAACGCACCTAGCAGCATTTACTGCCAATTGGGAACGTGAGTATAAGCTTTCTTTCTAAAGCACCTCCCGATTCGCAGCTCAAAAAACACCTCTCTTACGGCCTTCCTTTGAGTAGACTCATTTCAATCACCATAAAGTATTTCATTCCTGGGACATCCGAGTCTCATGCAAGCAGAATGAGAGCACCCGGATTGAGAGATTATAAAAGAAAATATTCTAGATAGGGCAGCTTCGCCTCTATCTCTGAAAAATTGCACCCCAAGTAGGGCTTCGATCTCCCAACTTCCACCTGGAGACCTCTTGTTGCAAACCCTCCTCACACAATCTCCTCATTTCTGAGTGCAGCACGGGAAGATTTTTCCATAAAAATCTCAAGGTACCAACCTACAACACTCCCTCCCTAACCACCTCACGTTTTCTCTCCACAGATACGCCGCCAGTGCAGCCTTACACAAAAGCACTGGAATCCCATTCGAAAAATTCTACTCAGCACGCCAAGCGAAGAGCGCCGACGACTGCAGACAGATCTATTTAACTTGTAATGAAGCGTAAATCGAACCCATTTAGTCATATCGAATATCACTGCTGAAATCGGACAAGCGAACTAAGGAAATTAACATCGAGCTTGCCTTGTACATTATGTAAATTCTAATACCGTTGCTTTTATTACTTTTTTGTAAAAGATTGTGATGCTGTTTAAAAACACAAAAAGGACGTCGCATCGATGGCGAAAAAAATCAAACAAAATTTTCGAATAGAAATAAGATCTGGAATTTTATTTCCATTCGAATACCACAGATCCGAATTGTATTGCGATTTTTCGTAATCCCACCATCATAGCCATCATTAAAAATGCTTTTTTTTTATTAATTTATAATATTTATTTATTTATTTATTTATTTTTTCTGTGTTATAGTCGCTAATTTTTCCACAAAATTGAGAAAAAGATCTAATTTTAAGAATTCTATGTTTGTAGCAAAATTTTTACAATTTTTCCTCCTTTAGTTTTAGGATAAATGGCATTTTCGTGTACCAGCTGACAATCCACTGCCAAAAATTTTATTGCATTTTTGTTTTTATGTTTAGTATTATTTTAAATTTAGTTCCCGTTACTTTCATTTTGCTTTCGAGTAATTTTACGTTTAGAGAAAAACAACTTTCAAAATTTCATGTGTCGAAAACGCCGCATCACGGAGTATTTTTTAAGAGTATTTATTTTTTGTTTTTATTTTAAATTATTTATTTATTCAATATTTTGTAAAAAGCTGTGAACGAATAAATATTTACAAAAAATCGCTACTTTGGTTTTTTTTTAAAGCCTTTTCACGCCGTTTAAACACGTTATCGTTAAATCGCGCAATTAAGATGACTATTATTAAATAATTACTTTAATTAGTCTAGGTAATTAAAATATGACGTTTTATCCGTTACTTTTAACCTAGTAATCTCTACAACTTTTTTAAATTATTCCGCTTTGTCGCCATTTTTAATTGATACCAACGGAAGATGGAAATTTAAGCAGATATATTCGACTCGATGACAGTCGAGTGTTTTTTCTGATACAGAATGGTATTTCGGGCAAAAATTAATTCGGTGGAGCTACCTGCGATGAAGAGCGGTATCATGAATAGGCAAAGTTTCAGTTTTAATCAGCCTTCAAATAGGTATGCAATTTTTGATCAATTTTTTACTGTTAATTTCTTTTGAAAAATACCCGACACCCCGTCTTGAACTTTTTTATCAATTGTAAAAATTGTAAGGTTACCTAAACTGGGATTTATAGTTTTAGTTCTACAATGAGTGCTGAAGTACCGCCATCTTGTTTGCCTCGTTGTTCAGGTGTTTACATTCTTATCAGTATAGAAAAATTTCATCAATTTATCTAAAATACTGATACAGAAAATAAAAGAAGTAGAAGTGAGATAAACAAGATGGCGGCACCTCGAGTATACCCGTTGTAACAGCAGCGAACCTTATTTAAATTGGGTTGCGTGATAACACTCCCTCTTGAAATTTTTTTTTTCGTTAGTGTAAGTCCCAATATTACTTCTCCCTTTTTTTCTCGTTGCTAATGAAAATTCGATAACCATCAACGAGCTTTTGAATTATTTCAAGAATAAATTAATGAAACTTTCAAAAGTAACTACATATGGATTTTCCATTATAACCGTTTAGGACGGTTCCAAAAGAACATTACTTCCAAAAGGAAGCTCCATGTAAATTAAAAAGTACTTTCAAGGTTATTTTTTGGAAAAACTCCACGAAAAGAACTTTTAAGACACGTTGGTCAATTTTAATATTATTCGAATGAATCCGAATCCTCTAAAGTAACCCCAACAAATGGTATCGTGTTTTAGAAAATAGGTGCTTATTGTAAGCACGTATATGAACCCAAGTTCTTTCAACACAAATACGCCATGTATTCTAAAACGATTTCTACTCAAGAAATCACACCTAGCAACTTATCAATAAACATTTTGCAAAAGTCATCAATTACAACATGCATAATTTAAAATACTTAAATATTACAATAAGGACAAACACATGCCAATTTGCCTTTTAAAATTCCAACTATTAACGTACATGCCCATTACACCCATATCAACGTAACACGATTTTCAGCTTCCCCGGATCCTCGACATTGCCGAACCAACGCCCAGGCTCAACCATGAAAAAGAAATCCAGAACATCTCCTCTTTCAATCATCACCCTGCTCGCTTTCCTTTTCCTCCTGCACATCTTACAGGTATGTCAATGCCCTAATAATGAACCTCGCCCTTACGTTAGTTATTTCAACAGAGCACGATGCGACCAGACAACCCCATCCGCGTGGTTTCCTCCACCGCTGTGGAAACACCTAGAAACCCACCGCGACTACGTGAACTTTAACTCAATAGAGCACGATGCAACCAGGACCGGACAACCCCATTAACGTGGTCTCTTCTACCGCTGAGAAAATACCCAGGAACCTACCACCATCGCGTAACTTCTCAAAATACAAATAAAACACAAACGTCAATATCCAACATCTAATGACAAAATAAATTCTAAAAAAGACAAAAAAATAAGTATCCATAATTTGTTTTCATTCGATACGTTCAAGACCTGCGGAGGAATTACAGAAGAAATTAAAGCACTATATGTACAGTGAAAAAGTGCATCGACTTACATAGTAAATTCAGCGGTTGTATTTTTCATTAATGTTAAACGCGAGAAAAAAATAAAACAGTAATAATTGAAAAAAAAATCGTTAAAATTGTATTATACAATGTCAATACAAAACAAATTCATCGATTTCGTTTTGTTTCAACGAGCATAGTAAAAAAAATAGAAAATAAAAACAACGCTTCGAAAATACACACGCTATTTATAAATATATTTAGTTTGGGTCAATTTGCTTCCTCCAAATGACGGATCCATCATACGATTCCAGTCTGTTTGGCCGACCACGAAACCGATGGCTCTCATCTTCTCCTGGGCCACCCTCTCCTCCAGATCGGCCCACCGAACCTGCACAGAAAATTTATTTATTCGAATAATACGCAATTACTAAGCTAAAAATTCAATAATTTTTTATTTTATTTTACTACAATCTGTTAATATTGAAATAAATTTCGTAAATTATCGTAATTTATTCATTTGATCCGGCACTAACCCTCTTCTTTCGTGAAACATTGGATTCGGAGGCCTTATCATTCGCGGCATACCACGATAAATCGGTCTGATCCTCGGGTAACTGAAGCCACTCCTTGAACGAGGTGCTACTCCTCTTCTTACTGACGCCGTCGAGACGATCTGCAACAAACCAACGATAGCACATAAATTCCACAAGTCCGCTCGCACTCTCGGGCTTATTTTCCTCCTGCAAGTTTCCCTTAACTCCTAACCTACCTGCGATTTGCACGACGTCAAAGACCCTCGTTTTATCAACTAATTGCCCGAATACTTAAACGTAATATATACACACAAAAATTAATAATGAAAATAACCGATCAACTCACCTAATTTATCTTCCGTATTTTCCATATTTTCCCACTTGCTTGTACATAAGCTTTCCATATACGAAGAAAACCCCTGTGTATCAACAATACAGGTACTCTCGTACAATGATATAAGTTTTTCACGTTAATTAATAATAATACTATCACTAAAAAACAATCTTATAATACATTTTGATGTATATTATTTCCCTCCCTCCTTTTCTTCCTTTGGCTAAAAATTTTTTAAAATAATTACAAAAAATACTACAAATTACCTAAGTTTTAAAGATACATTTCTTCTTCATGAAAAAAATATCAATATTACAAATAGAGTAATCTAAATAATGTATCTCAGTGGAGAGGGTACCCATTGAACATAACAATATTATTTTTAAGAATTTTTCCCAAATAAACTTCAACACCTAAAAGTGCAAAGCAGGAAACAATCAGAAAATTATATCAAATCGTTAATTCCACAACCACCCCCTCAACTGAGACAATCCATGTCAGTATTACAAATAAACGAGCACTCCGCATTCTGCACTCCCTCCGATAATCCCGAAACTTCCATCAATCACCACAACCCAAAAAAGAACCGACTAATTTACGATAATTTCCGTACATTATTTACCTCCATTAAAACCCGAACCTCTATTAAATACCGCATTACCGAGAAAATTACGTCCTTCGTAATATTCGAGCGTAATTATCGCCCCGCTACCCGCACCTCACGCACAACGGTAATTTACCATCGTAACAACGTAATTATCCACAAATAACTCGCCGAATACCAACGAAACGAATAATTTAAAACGACCCCGTTCTGCGCGCTGCTTTCACCGAGTTGGCAACACTGCTTGCGCGCGCATCCCAATACTCGCGACGCGAACGCACACAAATTCACTGAACTAAACAATATGTCCGCCATAATACGACCTATTATAATTCGTTCCGTAACTTTTATCGTTGCAGAAATTGTAATTTATGTTTTTTCGCGAAATAATTTCCAAATTATGTTTGATTTTTAATTCACGTAATACGCTTTAATCTCGGATACACTCGGTGATCTATATTTTAAAAAGTAATTACCAGTAATTACGGGTAAACTCGTATACAAGACGGATAACCGACCATTCCACCACCGATAACTCGTATTTATTTTTTGTGTAATTTCCATACGTATTTATGTAATTTTCGTAAGTAATAATGTTTTTTCTATTAATTCTTCGTATATTTGTATAATACGATAAGAATGGCGCCAAATATCGTATATTTTTTACTACATTAATTCGAATTCGTGATATTATTCGCAAGAGATAATAACGCGAGTGAAATTCATCGTTTAATTGCATAAGGTAACGTTCGTCTTATTAAGCCAACGTTCGCCATATTTAATACGTCGTGTAATACTTCTCGAAGGTGTTTGATAATCTCATCGCCGACATTCTTCATACGTACGATTAATTTTCGATAACCGGAGTGATACGATTATTTACATAATTTCTCTACGTCTTTCAACCAGTTCCTAATATTCGCTATTAAAACGACGCGAGTATTTACTTAATTACCGTAATTATCCGGTATTGCGCTCTATTTAAGTCCGATTCCCGATACCGACGAATCGTCGCGTTTTTCGAATACGTTAAATGACACGTACACAAAGTAATTTCAATTTTTTCGCAGATTTCATTGATCTATAATGCCGCCGCAACCGGACAACCCGGCCGTAATCGGTCAACACTTCAATCAAGTCGAAAGCACGCCAAGTGAGAAATGCAAAATGTACGAATGCGCGTATTGCCATAAACGCTACGCCATGAATGTGACTCGTATGAAGCTCCATTTACAATCCTGCCCTCAATGTCCGAACTCGGTCAAGAGAACACTAAACATACGACGTCACCGGAGCTCCTTACAGGCAGCTTTGATGAAAGGCGAAGTAGTTCCTTCGCCTAGTGTATACGAACATCTCATCAAAATGGAAGCACCATCGCACGAAATCATGGACATGGACGATTCCAGTCAATACGGCAACACAACTTATGTAGATTCAAGTCGCGAAGATCACACCGAAATCATAACCGCCCAGGTATATCCTCTCACCTCTCGTATAATAAATCGCATTTATCAAACCTAATGAATCATTTCACACAGAACGAACATGACGCCGAACGCAACTCCGTCGTTTACCAACACTACACCAAATTAGCCGAGAAACCAAACGATAAATGTACCACATACGAGTGCAACTTTTGCAAGAAAAAATACGCCAAGAACGTCACCCGAATGAAACTACATTTGATAACTTGTTCAAAATGCCCTAGCGAGATACAAAAATCGTTCAAAATCAAACGACACCTTTTACATAGAATGGAAATGCCTAGGCAAACCGTAAATATGTACGAATCAGTCGACTATGGTGCGCCGGAATTCGTCGAAGTTGGCGAAAACCAAGAAGCGATGGATTTTTCCAATGTTTTGAATTCAATTCGAAGATTAACTAAGAGAGAGACCGTAAGTTAGCTATCGTGTACTTTACAAGTCAATCCTGCATTTTTTCATAATTCATTTGTTCATTTTACAGACTGTAATATGGACTTTATTAGCCAGAGCATGTTACGCCAGCGGTACTCCGTTCGATTTCATCGAAAATCCTTATTGGATATCGTGCTTTAGAAAAATTCGACCTAACTTAGTCCTGCCTACGAGACATCACCTCTGTACTACGTTGCTTGACAATGAATACATGTTTATGAGACGAAACGTCGAAGAAAGACTACAACAATCTGCTAGTTTGTGCTTACAACTTTACGGATGGTCTAATTTCAAGTAAGTACCAAAGATAAACATTCAAAATTAATGGAATTTTCAAAAAAGCTAAATTTTTCATTTTTTAAATTTTTTAAATATTTTATTGAGAAATTATTTTATTAAGAGAAATTCGATCATTTACCGCATTTTTTTCATGAATTCAATTAATCATTTTAGAAAGCTATTATTTTGTTCTCAAGAGACATAATTAACATTGAATTTTCAAAATTGTTGATAATTTCGCATAAATTTAGCACATTTTACACTTTTTTCATTAATTTTTTTGTTCTTATAATATTTTTTTCTAAATACCTAAATTTGTCAATTTCTCATTCATCTTATCGAAAAAAAATTTTTGTCATAAGTTGATTTTTTCTCATTTTATTTTGTTTTTACAATTTTGTTTATTTCATGGTTTATGTTTCCTATCATTTATTATGAATTTTCCTGTTGATTTTTCAAATTCTAAACATTTAGAGTACTTTTCCATCTCATCCTTTTCGAACAATTTGCTCACTCATCCGAATTTCTATTACAGGGACGACTCCCTAATCAGCATCGTCATCCTAACGCCAACTGGGCCATTACTCTTCAAAACAATAGTCGGCGGATCCAATCGCCACAGCGCCAAATACCTCCTACAACTAATACACCAAGTATTCGATAAAATCGGCGCCGAGAAATTCGTCTCTGTGATGACGGACAACGCGAAAAACACGCAAAAAGTCGCCCAACTATTCACGAACAAGTACTCGAGCAACATCGCCTTCTACTGCTGCTCCACCTTAGCTTTGGGTTTCCTGATGCAAGACATCTGTCGCGTCGATCCGATCAGAGTGGTCACCAACATGGTCACGAATATCATCCGCAAGCTGAAATCATCTCTGACGCTGCGCAACATCTACACCGTGATTTGTTCGCAAATCGATAACGAAAAACCGCTCGATCTAGTACTGCCGATGAAATCCCGTCGCGACTCCATCGTCAACTGTTTGGAAACCTTCATCAGCAACGAAACCAATCTGAAGTTATTAGCTGTGAACGACGAGGCGAGCATCGTGCTCGAGAACACCGTCAATTACATCCTCGATCCGGATTACTGGCTCAGTGTGAAAACCATCTACGACCTCTTGAAACCAATCGCCGACACGATAGGTATCCTGGAGAACGACCAAAACGCCTTATCGGTGATGCCGGTACTCTTCCAGACCATTAAAAAACACCTAAACGCGTTCATCCCTAAACTCGCGAATAAGATGAAATTCGACGCCAACGAAATATTCACCGCTTTCGAAGACCGCAAGAATCTCGCTCTACACAGCATCCACTACGCTGGCAACCTGCTCGATCCGCGAACGCGAGGCGAGGCTCTAAACGGAGACGAGATCATCGAGGGAATCTCGTACATCTCCTCACTAGCTCCCATACTGGGTGTAAATAAAACCGAGGTTATCTCCGATCTGGCATTATACCGCACCAAACAAGGCCTCTGGAGTAAATCGTTCGTTTGGGAGGCGCTCGAGGCTCCCAATGAAGGCAAAGAACTTCCATCTACATCTTGGTGGAACGGCATTTGCTCGTCATCTCCGCTCGCCAAAATCGCCTCGGCCATTTTACTCAGCCCAGCCACCACCGCTACCTCAGAAAAGACCTTCAAATCGTACACCCTCAGCCAAGCTAAACAAACGAATTCGCTGCAAAACGCGAGAGCCGCCAAGTTGGTGTTTATAACGCATAATCTACGCATCCTAGACGAAGACGTACGCTACGACGTCAAAAGATCCGGCATAGCTGTGAATGACGAAACATCCATGTTCATGGAAGAAGATCAATACGAAGTGGTCGACGAAACTGGCGGCATCGAAGAAGTCGAAGAAATCGTACAAGACAACGCTATGCAGATTTTACCCGATACCTCGACCGTCACCGGAACCGCTGCCGATGAAGAAGACGATAGCGATTATTCGATTTACGTGTATTCCGATGTCGACGACATCGACGAAAACGAGATATAACGCGCGATCGACTAAAAATTTTATACCTTTCCTATTATAATTTATATTCATCAACTTTTTCCTTTTTTTTTGTTCAGATGTTCATTTTATATATTGTTGTTGCGTTATTTAATACGGTACATGAACGTTTGTTAGGGTTTATTCTATTGTATCCTCCCTTCTAGGATCATTCGTAATTTGTTTCCTATCGTGTGAATATCAATGTAAATATTTTTAGAATAAGGTACGAAGTGCTCGAGTGTATTCATAATACTGATGATATACTATGTAAATATTTTTACGTACATGAAAAGTGAAATAAAACTGATTTGATTTTGTTATAAGTTGTTTTTTTTAGTCTAAAATCATCCTCAACTTAGGCTCTTTTCAGGAAATGAATCTAACAAGAAACTGAATTTTGTATTGTTACCAATTATGTATATTGAATATTACTGGGAAAAATTTCAAATTGAAGGAACACTACCTTTTTACCAAATTTTCGAAAACCTCTCAGCTACACTACCCCCTTCTTCTCTCCAATCAACGAGGTCAAATTTCAGATTAGAAAAAAATCAGTATTTAAAAAAAATCAAATTAAAATTATAAAAAAATAAACGCATTATATGCTTATTTAAAAAATATATGACGTCACGTACTCCGACAATGCTGCTAATTTGTAAAAATTGACGGTCTTTATCAAAAATGAATATTTTTGTGTAATTTTTTCAGAAATTTTTCGCGTTTTCGGGGTTTTTTAGCGTTGCACTACTTCTTGACAAAATTCACTGTTTTTTTACTACTTGTCAAGTACCCTGAATAAGGGATAACGCCACAATAGGCTCCAGTTCTGGGTCAATCTGGGTAGCCAAATTAAACTGACGTCACATATTTCGACAGTGCCACTAATTTATAAAAAATTGCCAATTTCATCGAAAATAAAAAATTTTTTGATAATTTTATGTAAAATATTTCGCACCTTCATATATTTTTTTCAAAATTTCCCCGTCAAACGAAATTCAATTCAAAAAAAATTTCAAAAAAGAAAATTATCGTAATTTTCAGATTCATTTCCAAAGCCTTAACCTTCTAAATCACATTTTCGACGTAAGAACTACAACGCAGATATCAAAATTGGAAAAAAGAACACCAAAAAGAAATTTGAAACAAAAACTACTAAAAAACGAAGAAAAACCTCGTACGTAAATTTACAGTAGTTCTTACATCACACAACCGATACCTATTTTTACAATAGATCTTGGTAATTACTCGTAATACCTAAATTTGCATTCGTCGAAATTTCAAACTACTTTCATATCACGTAAATAAATACCAAACATACACGTATCTAAATCTACTGGTACACAAATCATCTCAAAAAAAAAAACGCATAGCAAACATTCCCCCCTCCTCAACCTTTGAAACGCCACGTAACATAAAGATACCTGTGCAACAAGCTTATCCTTCGCTTTCGAGACCCGATCGTTTTAAAATACACAAATATCATAATTTACATACACAACATACTTACCTTTCGTAATTACATATTCGCATAAAACGTGAATACGATAAATTAAAAAATAAATTCAACATGCGCGCCTTCGCATCAAACGCTACTAGTTTTTTTAATGCAAAAAAAAATGCAGACTTAAACAACCCCTTGTACCAAAATAAAAATTCCGCATCGACAACCCCGTTCTCCTTTCCTAGGGAAAAAAATCGTTACGTTCCTCGCCTAAAATACTTGTTAGGAAACATCTTCAACACGTAAAATATACCAATCATCCCAACACGTGTCTTCGATAAAGACAATCGCGAAATACAGGTAATCGAATGTTAACCACGAATAATAAGGACGGGGGTGAGGGAACGTAAACCGCATAAATAACCCGAATCACGAATACGAAATTAGTACGTAGAAAAAAAAGCAAATTCGTAATAACGCGAAATTTTTCACGTATTTTGACGAATCACGACAAATTAATCGAAGGGTTCAGGGGCAGGGGGACACAAGGCAATACCGTTATCGAAGGGTCTACGATGCAAATCAATTACCAGTGGTACGTGATTCAATATGTCGATAAAGTCATTTCGCATATCGAAAAGTACATAAATTATTGATCATATTAATACATCAACATGCACAATTTCTATCTTAAACGATAAATATCCGAAATATTCGAGTAATATGGAACACGAAGGGGTAAGTGGAAAGGGGCGATCTTTGTCGATTTAAGCTTCTTACCAATTACGTCGCATCTACTTAATCACATAATGATTCGTTTAAACGTCATAAGAGTGTATAATACGAGTATAAAATAAATATACGAGTATCGTGTAATTACAGGGGTAAAATTCAACGCCGGCGGAGGGTTGCGTATGGGGTATACGACGCAGGGGGCAGGGTACTATGAAAATATTGGATACTATCGAGATAAGCAATTATCATTTTGAGATATCTTCACAACTAAAAGAAAATTTCGAAAAATAACGTCACATTGGAAACATTATTCAAGCATTTTTCTTCAGTTCAGATAAATTGCACAAAAATGGTGAACATGAAAAAAATCCGTCAAAATCCGTCCATCGTCGTAATACACACCAAAACTTGTAGTATCTTTTTTCAATTTCCTCTAAAATATCATTAACGAAAAGATGGGGCGTTATTCCATGGACCAAAAAATGACCGGAGCGAAAAAATGTTACAAAAATTATTGAGAATTAAACGAGGAGCAATTGTTGTCACAATTTTTCCGTATTTCTCAAAATGACAAAGATTTTACGGAAAACTTAATTTGAAAAATTTTTACCGTAGAAATTCTCCGAATCGGAACGAATTTTGTGAACCACTGATCAAAATTTTGATAAAATTACAGAGACGAAAGTTGCGGAGAAATTAATTTAGGAATATTTCTTGTCTCGACAATTTTTCTGTACTACTTAAAATTTATAAAGATTTTTCAGAAAATACCGTTTGAAAAAAATTTTGCATCAGAGGCACATCACATCGGAGAAAACTTTATGTACCACTGATCAAAATTTCAGGAAAGTGACAGACACAAAAAAAATGTTTTTCTCCTATTTCGCTAAAATTATGAATTTCGCACTTCGTTTTGGTGCTTTTGACCTGACCTCCTCCTCTCCCCCCCTCCATCTGAATACAATACATGTCAACATGACCTTGAGAGACGTTTTGAAGCAGTTGTTTTTTTCATTTTCGCCATTTTTGTCCAATTTGCCCAGACCACAACATCAACCAATTCCAAAAAATATCGTTTAAATACATGGGCCATCGTCGAAAGCTATTTTTTTCACGAACACGATCTTTGTAACGATTTTATCGTTAATCAACATTATAATTAATTCACGACCTGAGTAATACTCCAAATATTACCACCAAATGTTCGTTCATTATTGTCACATTTACCAAATCAAGTTTTAGGACAATTAGGGATGACGATAATGAAAAGGTGAAGGGGGAAGGGTGTATTTAAATAAGGGTAACCATGGACTCTTGTAAAACGCTCATTTATAACACGATGATTTGCACATTCCATCAATATTTCCATCATTCGCAACAATTTCCATAAATAAAATTCACTCCGATTCGGTTGAAAAAAAAAGTTATTTTAAACCACGAAAAACTTCAAAATAGAACGGTAAAAATTTTCGATAAAATTGATTTGTAGACGATTTCTGCATAATTATATTCACAATAAATTTTATTCGTAGAATCCAATCTTTCATAATTTGGAGAATTATTGACCAAAAATTTCGGATAAAGTCATCAACGCCTACATCAATCCGCTTAGTAATTGTTGGGCTCGGGAAATGATGGGGAGGGGGGGGTGTGCATTCTCAAACATTTTTCAACATTCTAGGGTAAATTACGTCTTCCTTTGTTTTCAAAACGATACCGATATAACACAGAACAAATAGACTACGTCAAAAATTGAAGCGAAGAATTAATAGTCGGAACGGGTCACAATGGAAGGGGGGAGATCACAGGCCGGAAAATTACATTACAGGTCACGAAAACGATGTACGACGCGACATTACACGATCGAATTAAATTTCAAGGTCACGAATACGATTTGTCTTCCGAATTCATACCCTTCGACGCGTTCATCTTCGTTTATCTCGTCAGGTAACGCTTTAATTCGTTTGAATTCTTCACGCCCACGCAAATCATCAAATAAACTCATCGATGACTCCAACACTGAACTCAACTGTTCTAAATAAAAAACAATAATCGCGACGAATATAAAATCTCCAAACGATCGTTCGAAATGCGCGAAAAACCGAATATAATTGAGATGACAAGATTGGACCTAATATGATAATACGAGTAAAAATAAAAGGGAGGGCAAACGAGGTGGAGGGGATTAGTCGCATCGTGCTCACGAGATTGATTACAAATAACCACATAATCGACGATACCATTTCTCCGGCGTGTACACAAACTTCGAAGATTATTTTCTACAAGTTACGATTAAGAGTGAAGGACGGGTGATAGGGAACATGGACGCATTGCCGACACATCATTACATACACAACAAAAAAAACCGAAACGACAGAGAAAAAACATCGCAAGACACAATCATTCCATGCTCTCTTTCTTTGGACTCAGCACACACCTGCGATATCGATCATCGCACTCGCATCTCAGACGCTCGCAACTTCAGCGATAAGTTCACCGTTGAAAATGCATTTCGCCAACAAGTATTTCGTCTCGCGAAACATAACTTCTCGAAGAAAACCCCTCGAGGCTCGACGTCGTACCAAATCTGCTCCTTTCGTACATGCGATCTTACCTCTTTCTCTGTATTTTCTTCGTCGCCGGCCTCCTCGTTAACGAGATCTTCTTTCTGTGCATCACCTTCATCTTGATCGGGTTTCGCCTCCGTCTCTTCGTCAATCTTATCATCATCGTTGGTCTCCTCTTTCGATTCCTCCGTTTCTTTTTTCTCTTCGATCTCTTCTTCGGCGTCGGCCATATCCACCTAATGGCCAAGTTAATTATTCGATTCGCCATTGCGACGTTTCCGTCAACTTACCTCGGTAATGGCAGCCGACTGGAGCAGAGATCTGATATCGAGTAAGGTCTGCGACGCCGGCGTCTTCTCCCATCCTTCTAATATCTTATTTATCTCGTCTTCCGTTCTACTGTGAATATTCCGTTTAACGCACGTGCTCGCGTCTGTATCCATTTCGCAAACGAATACCTACAAAATGAGCGAAAAAAATCGCAAGTTTTCAAAACACTCTAAATGGATACCGTGGTCAAGCGTCAGGTAAAATCACCTGGAATCCTTGCGACATAGCGTACGAATACATTTCTTCGTATTTTTTGATCTTGTCGTTAATACAGTCGACGATTATGAACGGGAAGAAACCATCGGCTACGGTTTTCTTGAACGATTTCACTAACGATTCGTGATAGCTCGGCTCCAAATCGGCGTCGTATTCGTAAACCATTTCCTAGGCAAAAAAATACGTTCGTGAGTCGTTTAGAAATTGATACTTATAGAGAAAAAAAACTCCTATTAGCATCCTGACCACTAATCCTGTCTGAAATACAAGAGAAGAATTTCACAAAATTTATATTCTCTTGGAATACTCGAGGAGTTTCTTTTTAGGGAAAAGGAGGAACATCTAAATTCACAATTAAGACAGAGGATATAATCTCGAGCTTCAATACTCACTTTTTTCGTAATCTTTTTCCCACTCGTCGGATCCGTTTCTTCGGTATCATTTTCCACGGTGAAATAATCGTCTAACGATAGAATACGTGGCGCGCTACCACCCAGTTCTACTTCTTTGTCCTGTTATAACGTAAAATAATTATTTTTAGTACATCGAGATACGATTAAAACACAGTACAGGATGTCCAGAAAATCACGATCGTTCCGGTACAGCAAAAAATACGTCAAAAATGACCCCAGAAGATCGTTGCTTTTTGGAATTCCACCTGGTACATTAAAATTGACGCTTTTTGGACACCCTGTATGCGAAAGCATCGGTAACAGGGTACATACCTTCATCAATTTGGCTGTATACGTTTTCCCAGATCCGGGCAGACCCCTCATAATTACAACCAACTTGATCGGTCTGGAATGTCGTCCAGGAGGAAGCAACAAATCGTCTACTAATTTGGAATTCGGCAGCACAAGCGCATTTTCGGCGACCACCTTGGACGCTTCTTCGGCTTTATCGATGCTTTCGCGTTGCCTGATAATAAATCAAAATTATTTGTAATTTCGACGCAAATATGAATCCATCGAGTTGAATTATTTTCAGGAAATTACCATGGAGCAGTTTCGATTTTCTTTTCAATCGTATCATTGCCGTTTTCGTTTGTTTTAGTCTCGCTGGAGTGATCGGATTTATTCAATATGGCTGGAAACCACAGAAATTGACCAAAAAACTATTCATTCGAATACTCCCACGCTTAGTCAACTGGACCAACTTACCGGCTAATTCCTTAGTTAAATCGTTACTCTGTCGGATTCGTTGAGGTAATGGTTTCCCGGCATCGTTCTTCTTCTCAGCACTCCAAGAATCTGTAATTATCACGAAATTAGTCAGATTCTCCGGTCCGCTGGAGTTCCGCCATTATGCACTCTTTCATGCTCACCTCCTTCCAATGCGGTATCACCGTTATTTTCAACCTCCGAAGCTAAACTGTCGATGAAATCTTTATTATCTACAACCTTCTTTTTACCGTGACCATAATCGAATACGTAAACAGCGTCGAATGAATCTGGTACACCTGGAGACAAAAAGGCGTCTAATGAACCTCTCATGGGTTTAAAAATAAAACAGAGGATATTACTTACTTTCAGCCGAAGTCTTTTTAACGTGCTCGTAATCGAAGGTCATCGATAATACTAGTTCTTCGGTAGATTCCTCAGCGGTCGCTGAATTATCGCCACTAGAGCCATCTTTGTTTCTAGAAATATCAAAATTTTTGTACAAAATGTTCGAATATATAAACCACATGAAGATATTTACCTCGATGCTGTACTAGGTTGACTATTTTTTGGTGGGAAACCCATAGGAGGATGAAATTTATTCATATCTGTCCTAGAACCTACTCCGATCTCGAATGGCGATCCGTCTTTCGGTCCGGATCTACTGCGGATAAATATTTCGAATGAATATTCAAACGTATCGAGATTTTGCGATAAAATCGCCCAAGTTTTCTCATCCGAAGTACCAACCTGTTGTTTGCGTCACCGAACATCGGAGGTCCTTTGAATGAACCTGGATCGTTTGGTCCGAGACGACTAAACAAATATTGAAGATTAATTAAATTGTAATTAATATTCAGAAATTTAGGTTCGACTGGAATTTTGTGTAAAAGAGTTACATTAGGTGGAGAGAAGATGGAAAATATAAGCGTAAAATTTCCAAGATGGAATTTTAAAAATTACAAATATTGTAAAATAATTATTTCTTTACATAACGAACCTATTATCTACATCATTTTTGTTGGCCACACCTTCGGGTCCAATATCACTTCCAAAAGACCCATCAGTAAATGGTTTTTCTGAAAAATACACCGATTAATACCTCCGCAGAGTGATTCATCTCCGCAACTAGTTTCACTCACTTTCAAACAAATCGGGCGGCTTCATCATAGGCAAATCAAGTAATGAGATTGGTTTACCAGAATCCTACAGAAAGGAAATAGTAGCAATATACTTCAAAACCCAAGACAAATATTAACTACGTGAACAACACTCACGGTTTTTTCGCTTTCTACATTATCAAATCGATCCTGCGCCGGACCTTTGGGTTCGTTACTCTGCCACGAATTAAAACTAGGTCTTGGACCGTTATCACCACCTGGTCCTCCTCTACCAAACGGACCTCTATTACTGAAGCGACTATTAAAAGAATTCTCTGGCTTATTCCTATCTCCGAACTGAGGCCTGATATCCGGCCTTCCTCGGAAGCCCCTTCCCATTTCTTTGCGATTATTCGACAAATCGTTGAAATCTCTCTTGAAGTCGTCATACTTATTATTAAAGCCACCTCTGCCACCGCCTTGGTTAGATCTAAAGTTAGAGTAATTATTGCGTTCGTCGCGTCCGTAATTATTGAATTTACTATGTTGCGGGCTTTCCGGCGGCTCAGGGTCTCGGAATCTACTATCGTCATACTCGTCTTCTAAATATTTCGCGTATTTCTCCGAATTGAAATTCGGCGTATAAGTAGAGCTAAATTTCGAATTGCGCTCCATCGAATCATTGCGCGAATCTGTCTGACGATAATCGAACTTCGAATTCATTCCGCCGCGGTTTCCGAATTTATCGTCGTATCGATTTCGATCGTTGTAATCTGCGTCATTTCTTTGATCGACGTTGTAATTTTTCTGGAACTGGTTCGGCAATGAAGGCGGAGGACGTGAGAGTGAAAATGAAGAATACTGATTTTGCGATTGATTATTATAATTGTAATTATTTGCTTGAGGAGGCACCGGGAAATTAAATGGTTTGTCGTCTGACGTGTGCAGTGGTTTGGTTACATCTTGATTGTAGGAGAATAAAGATGAACTCGGAGGTATATTCGATACAGCTGAGGAGATCGATTTATCAGAACCGACGAGATCTAAACCGGGGATGGATTTTGCATTTGAGGCGGAATTACTTAGAAATTCTAACGATTGCGTGCTTTTTGCAGCATCCATTTTCTAAAAATCGGAAAAGTAAGGTATTAAACGATCCAGCGCAGCTATTGGTAGTAATCAATGTTATTTACGTTTTGCTGATCGTGATGCCCTGCCACCGGAGGCATCATCGACATCGGAGGCATATTCGTAGGAGGCGGCATATTATACATCGGATAATTTGCCATATAATTAGGTGGCTGAGCAGTCATTTGTGGTATATCTTGCGACGGATACATACCAGCCATCGGATACATCATATTAGACGTTAAATACGGATTACTCTGTGTAACCGACGCTGTACTATACCCAGCTGTGTTGCTACTTGTAGCTAAAGCTGCCTCCTGTGACAATAAATAAATCCAGAATATCAAACGACCGTTTAAATTGGAAATTGGAGGTATTCTGAACATGGGCTCGACATACCTTTGCAGCAGCCGCCGCCGCCGCAACTTCAGCTTCTTTATTTTCACGTTTTTTGCGTAACGCTTCTCGTTTCTGATGAAGCTGTTCGCGCCAGTTTTCCCATTTAGCTTCGTATTCTTTGTATTGAGCCTGAATAGAAATATATTCGTTTTAATTCATAATTCAATAATTAAATACCAAAGTAGAGACGTGCTTTATCTGGATGATTGGCATTCTGTTCTTTCCACTTTATAAACGATGTTTCCCAGCTTTTAAACTGTTCGTCAAATGTTTTCTCTTGTTCAACAAGATCTTCTACCGTTTCCTGGAAAAAATGTAGAGAAATGAGGCATAGTGATAAAAACACTTTAAGTAAGAGGAGATTTACGAACCGCTTTTCCTTTTCCTGTCTTTTGTTTTTTGGTTTCTTCTTTTCCACCATCTTGAGCAGATCTTTTACCACTTTCAGTATCATTCTGTACAAAAATAAGCAAGAATAAGATTGAGAGTTGAAATTCGATTACTTTGAAGTACTCACTTTATCGGAACTTGGAGGAGGAACGGAATCCGGTGGCGGTGGTTGAGCTGAGGGAGCACCGAGAGGTAAAGGAGGTATAGAAGAGTAAGTATTTGGTACCGATGGCATATTAGGTGGTAACATACCAGTTGGCAATGGTCCTTGGTACTGCAACGTAAACAAAAAATTACTACATAGTTAAAAACAAATAGAGTTGAAATAACTACTTTGTCGCCGTATTGTTGATGCCACTGGGCGTATTGTTGCTGCCACTGTTCCCATTGCTGCCATTGCTGTTGCTGCGTCTGTTGCGGCTGCGGTTGAGGTTGTTGAGGTTGACCATATAACGGATTCTGATAAGGTGCAGGGACTGGTGGTGCTGTTACAGGTGGTGCAGCATTTACCGGGAATTGGTTCACTTGAGGAAAAGACGAAGCTTGAGGAGCGGCTGCTTGAGGGTATCCGGTTCCGTAACTGGGTACTTGAGGTGGTACCGCTCCTCCCCATTGATTCCAAGACGCGTGCATTTTATCTATGCAAGATGAAGTAAACTGATGTCATTTGATGTGTTAATGATACTACGTTTTGTGATATTTTGTTTCGAAAGAGAATCGATAGAGTAAGCGTCATTTGAAAGTTGAGTTGTTCTAGAGTTATAACTTTACAAAGTTTCGGCGGTGTAATTCACGCCGGTATATTAGATTTTCAATTTGTGATTATCTCCGCTTCTGTTAGATAGCTAAATTTAATGGAAACTGATTAATAATAAGTACGTAGTGGACGTAAAATTACCTCGGAGTCATTTCAATCTAGTATCGAAACATCAATTCAAAACTACCGAAGAGTTTGTACAGAAAAGACCAAGAAAATACGATTTCTTACTACGCACGAATATAACACTTCAAGAAAGATAATTGAAGAAATTTAACAATTAAATTGTATATTTACATACAGGTGAAAAAATTTAACGAAAATTCTATGCATTTTTTTTTACAAAAATTCTATGCGCTCTGCCATCTTGTTATTTCACCAGATCCACCCAATCAGAAATGTTCTACGAAATGAATCATCCAATCATAATGAAGCACTGAGTTGAAGCACTGTTAGAGGCAACTCATAAAATCAATTTTTTCGTTAAATTGAAAGAATTATTTGCTAAAATATATATTAATTAAATTTTAAAATGTAAAAAAATCGTAAAAAGGTAAATTTTTAAATCTTGAAGTAATTTTAGGAGAAAAAAACAATGATAAATTTACTTTATTTTGACTGTTTTGTTGCCTACCTACTTTTATTGCATTTACCTATTTACCGCTGTTTATTTTTTTTTTTGAAATTGATAAAAAAGTATTATTTTGATAAGCGTAAAATTTCCGACAAAATTCAAATTTGAAAAATTTCCAGATTAATTGGAAAAAAGAATTTAATTCGTTATTCTACCTATGAACGTATTAAACGCACACGTCTGCTATCCCTGAAAACCTTGCGATCAAAAATTTGTCATTCAACGTCCTCAAGATATGTTGCTTTATATGATGAAATAGTCAAATTTTAAGGTCGACTTTCAATTTTTTCGCTCAGTGTATAACATTGTCTTATTTATCGATTGCAATTAAAATATTTGGTGATGAGTTGCCCTAAAGGCACGTACATCTCAGGAGTCCTCAGAGGACTGCAAAGCGTCCTAGCTGAAGCAGTCAAACTACAAGACTTACAGTGCAAGGAGAATTGGAACAATTCAATTGTGAAGAGCGCCGTAGAACAAACTTCTCAAACTGTGAATGAAAAAGTCAAAGAGTATTCTAACCTGGACGCTAGCCAAGTAAGTCTCCATAGCTTTACGATACGATTCCGATGATATATTCCGCTATTTCTTAGTTGGAGAAAAATGTCGGTGAAATTTTTCAACGGTCTTCCATGGTATTCGAAGGATTGAATGCGTTGGTTAAATATGGTCAAGGTAAATCTATATCGAATTCATAAATTATCAAATTTTTCAAGACGCATATTGAACTACATATATGTTGGTTTTCATTTCAGTGGAAACTCCTGAAAAACTATCCGAAGACCAGTTGGAAATTCCTAATGAATTCGGCTTCAATATCGAAACATCCAATGTTCATATTTCTTACGATTACGACCCTAAAACCAAATCTGTCAAGGTTCACGAAGAAATTCATTCGGAATCAATACATCCGATAACGGAAACTTCTACCAAACGAACGCAACCCACGGAATACATTAAAATACCGAACATCGAAGACTTGAAAATACCTAAAATCGAAGATCTTAAAATACCGGAAATCGTACCTAACCCCAGGCATGACAATACTATAGAAACTACCTCAAAATCGAGCTTCGATGTGACTCAGCAATCCAAAGAAACTCAGACTATTCCTACACCAACGGCAAGAAAACCATTGAAAAAAATACCCACTGTAATGACACTTTCCTAATTAGCTTTTTTCTCGAATTAACTCAAAACACTTTTTAGCTAAGCGATAAAGCGAAAGAACGCGCAGTTCCGGCGACCAGAATCGCTAGAGTAGTCTCGTTTGGAACTTTGGCTGCTGGATTGGGTATAGGAACCGCTGCTGAAATCGCTAGAAGAACGTTTGGGTTTTCGGAGAATACCTCTGTAGCTACAACTCTCGATAAAGCTTTTATAACACCAGCTAACGCCGAACGAATTGTTGACACGTTATGTAAAGTGAGAGGTAAGGATTACGTAATAACTCCTGCTTATAAATTACTAATCTTCTCGTTTTCTAGGAGCTGCTTTAAAAATTGGTCAAATATTCAGTATCCAAGATAGCAACATTATTAGCCCAGAATTTCAGAAATTATTCGAACGAGTACGACAATCAGCGGATTTCATGCCAACGCGGCAAGTCGAGGTAAATACTCGAGTAATATTCATCGTGATGACTTAATTACTAATTAATATTTTTAGACGGTTATGAGAAAAGAACTTGGCGAAGATTGGAAATCTAAGTTTAGCTCTTTTGAACTGAAACCTTTTGCTGCTGCTTCCATCGGGCAAGTACATGCTGGCGTTCTACCTGATGGAAGAGAAGTCGCTATCAAGATTCAGTATCCCGGAGTTGCTCAGGGAATCGAAAGCGATATTGATAATTTAATGTCTGTGCTTAAATTTTGGAATGTTTTTCCTCAAGGTGAATATTCCTCGGGGAAGTCTGACGATGCGAGTTTATTAATTGTTTTTCCTATTTCAGGCATGTTTATCGATAATTTAGTAGACGTTGCTAAGAAAGAACTCGCTTGGGAGGTGGATTACGTTAGAGAAGCCGAATGTACGAAAAAGTTCAAAAAGTTATTGGCTCCTTATCCACAATATTATGTTCCTGAAGTAATTGGTATGTCACAAATATTAATTATCTCTTTTGTTCTGTTTTCATTTGCTTCTTATACGTATTTTACACAGATGATCTATGTAGTAAAGGAGTCTTTACGACTGAACTAATCGAAGGTGTTCCGGTCGACAAATGCGTTGATATGGATTATGAAACACGTTGTCATATTTCAATGCTAATACAAAATTTAGTTATTAAAGAAATGTTCGAATTTCGTTACATGCAAACTGACCCAAACTGGTCGAATTTCTTTTACAACCCGAATACCAAACAGGTAACTCCTTTTGTATTCCAAATTTCCAATTTCACCTCTTGGGCTCTTACATCACCTTGAACTCTGACTTCACAGCTGATCCTGCTCGATTTCGGAGCCTCTCGAGAATACAGCAAGAAGTTTATGGACCAGTATCTTCACGTTGTAAAAGCAGCATTAGACGGTGACAGAAATAAAGTACTCAGGTATTCGGAAAAAATGGGTTTTCTTACAGGATACGAATCAAAAGTACGATATGATTTTTGCCTCCGTTGCATCTATACAGACATTCTAGTAATATCGATTCGTTGATAGATCATGCAAGATGCTCATGTTGACGCGGTTATGATTATGGGAGAAATTCTCCGCAAAGAGGGATTTGATTTTGGGCAACAAAACACCGTTCACAGAATACAAGCTCTCGTTCCTACGATAATTCATCACAGGTTATGCCCTCCTCCTGAAGAGGTTTACTCGTTGCATCGAAAATTATCAGGTAAATGGAGTTGACATCTCCAGGGCGAACTTCCAAGACGGGAAACTTATTCTATGAATTTTCCAGGTGCTTTTCTTTTATACAGTAAACTGAAATCCAAGCTCTCGGGTCATGATATGTTCATGGACATGTATAGAAAATATAAATTCGACGAAAATTAATTATGAAGATTTAATGTATTTTTGACATGTGCAATATTTACGTTAATAATTAATTTAATTATGTAAAAGGCGATGTAAACAATGTAAATCACAGAATAATTTTATTATCAAGTTGTACATTGATTTTAATACTTTGGTGTTCTTTTCAGTGAAACTAAGAAATAAATTTTTAAAAATTCGCGAAAAAAATTATAAAAACGGAATAAATTACTGTAACAAATAATTATCAATTGGTACCAACTTTTTTTGGTCATTACATTCCCAAATCCAGTCCGGTAATAATACAGGGGTGCCTGATACATTCTGTGGAAACGATAATAATATTAGCTCAGATATTACAAAATATTACTATGAATTTGATATAAAAAAATGTCTATAATTTTTACTGTATTTACCTCTTTGTACCTGGTGTCTTCGCTAATGATATAAGTCACTTCATCAACGTCTTCGTGAGGTTCTCTAAATTATAAATAATTTTAATAAACGATAAAATCGAAGATAAAAATAATTTTCAATTACCCTTTGTACGCGATTATATAGCGCCGAAGTAAATTGACAGTCGATTGAAGTAGATCGGTACCGAAATAGAATTTTATATTTTTAAATATATCTGGAAGTACTTTCAATCTAACTGTTTCGTATTTCAAATCAAGTTGTGGATCTTCGTGTTCGCTATCGATATCGGTTTCAGCATCATAAACGTCTACTTGATTAGTCCTCTCTGAAGAACCAGAGTATGATTGATCTAGATTTTGCGAACTGATTTCTTCATTAGGTGAAGAAGCACGCGATGGTTGGGAATTCATTCTGAAAAACTAGTTCAATCAGTAAGAAAGAATTTTTGCTTAAGATAAATATTTCGAATATTACTTTTCCTCTTCGTGAGGCGGTTCAGGAACTGGATCTGGTTTAGCATTTTTGTCCAATTCCCAAATTTCTTCGTCATTGGGGTTAGTATATGGGTCATTTTTGTCAAGTTTATATCTGTAGAATAAGAAGTTTATTTTTTTAACTCTTTTTTTCACGAATGAATAATAAATTTTTACCCCGAACTAAGCAATCGTTTTCTTAGCTGATGACAATCTTCAATCCAGTCCTTACGAACGATCCATCCTTGTCCCAGAACTTGATTAAATTTGGGAGTATTGGAGAAAGCGCATCTAGAACGTTTTATTTCAATAAAAAACAAGCGATTTAAAAGATCAAAAATTAATTATATACTTACATAAGATGAGTACACGAATTATCCCAATCAGCCCTATACTTGGCACCCATTTTCAAAGCTTTTGAACGTAATTCAGCTCTAAATGGATTCTGGTAACCGCTGATTGCAAAAACGACACCTTCAAGGAGCTTATTGAAAGCTTTTCTTTTGCGTTCTTTACTGAATTTAGCTTTTTTCTGTGATGCAGATGGTTCATCTTGACTGGGGCGTTTTTGAACATCGTTTTTGGGCGTTCGTTGCTTCGGCGTGTCAATTTTGGTTTTATTTTTAGGAGCAGAAGGAGGATCGGGTTTATTCATCGAAGGTGTGTCAGGTTTTTTAGCTTGAGCTTTAGGCGTGTGGTTTTTATCAGGCCGCGCAGAAGATGGGGTGTTAGTGGGAGTATTCGTTTTCGATGTATCTTCATCTTTTTGATCTTCCAGTTCATCTTGTGAATAAAGAAGAGGACCGGTGGCACTCCGACGACAATCGTTTGAGGTAGAATTGTCGGAATAATCACCGTTTATACGAGCTTTCTTCGAATCTGAAATTATTTCGATATTATCCGCATGAAAATAAAAATTTCGAGTAGATATAAACGTAGCTTACTTTTATTTGGTAACACATCGCTCAATCTTTTCGTAGCCATCGTCGTCCTATTTAATAGTGGGCTGTTGATATCGTTTGAAGCTTGTTTTATGGCGGTAGCAGCTGTAAGATATATTAAATAACGATTTGATCTCAAGACGTGAACACAAACATCGTGAAATCTTGTTACCAGAAACATCATCACTAAGATTCCTCCTTTTAGCGAACAAACTACCAGCGGAAATTGATTCATCATTATTATCTTCCTTTTTTAAAGCGAATTTGCCAAAAATAGAATTCTTCACTGGAGCAGCTTCTTTCTTAGCGTGTACTTTGACAAAAGATAACCCGTACTGAGCATATCTGTTAAACGGTTGTGTACAAACAATTTTCACCCGATCCCACGACTGATTGGCAGCAGGTTTTGAAAATTCGTCATGAGTGAAAAATCTCACCGTGTTTTTATTTTCTTCATTTTTCGAGTCTTGCACCGACATTAATACAGAAGTAACACGGAGAATCTATAACAACGATATCTGATAAGAGATACGTCGTGGTGTTGCGATTACGACGACTTCAATTACCTCGAAATTATCCGGTGATACAGATTTTCCGACGAATATTTCTATAAATGCGGAATTTTGATTTCCGATGTCTATACCTTGAATAAGGCATGATTCTTCTAATTGTAGAATCACAGCTGCCTGTTTTTCACCTGGTTCTTTGCATTTCCAAGGAGTCGGTACACTTGCATTCAGCAGATTCTTGGCTGGATATTTCTACAACGGAATGAATCGAATGAATTTGCGATATTCTAAGGTATCATTTCGAGTTGAATGGTTAAATAAGTACGCCTTACCGGATCTTCGCTGGTAACACTAATAACGCGGGAAAATTTCACCTGAGCCATGAAGATTTTGTTTCATTTATAGATGCTTCAGAAATGATTTCAAAGTTTTCTGCGGGATTTTAGTGAAAAGAAGCACAATCACTTGAACGTTTTCAACGATAATTTCATCGCGTAATTTAATTATTTAACTTCAAAAATAAAATAATAGCAGAATTACTATTACTTTTCAAAAGTCAAAACTTCGAAAATGACGGAAAGTTTGAATTATTGTGAAATTCAAAAAAAAATAAATTGTAGTAAGAACGTTCAGCAACAGATGACGCTGTTGTTCAATTCATAACCTACCTTTTCTTAAGTAGGTTGAATTTTGATACTTGGCAACATTGCTAAAGATGAAATTGATAATAATTATCATGTTTGTAAACAAACTACCCCGGTGGCCGGTGTTGGAAAAAAATCGAAAATTTTATATTTTTAAAAATAAAATAGAATATAAAATCATTTTGTTAACTCTATAACGATATAGTGATTAATAAATAACACGATAGTATTGAAAATTCAATGATTAATCAATAATCAGTAGTTCTAATTACATCGATTTCAGTCTCTCATTGTATATTTCTGCGAATATTTTCTAAAACAACAGTTCAACTATTCATTATATGTATCTTTTATGAATGAAACTAATTAATCAATCGACTTACGAACAATTTCGCAAAGTATCGAATTCAGGTATTCTTCACTGTTACAATTCTTACGATTACTTTTCGACACCCTCAAGGTAAAATCAGGTCCAAAAATACTAAAATTCTGTAATACATGTTACGGATTAGTTGATTTCTACGGTAGAATTTTGAAGTAGTACGTTACTCACTTCATTATCTGGTATATTACTAGAAATTTCTTGATCAACAATAACAGAAGTCAAATGTGTCCAACATTTAGCTACATTTGCAATGTTATAACCCCCTAGAATAGAAACAGTATGACAAATACGAAAGAGTATGAAAATAATTGAATCTGACAACCTCCTCCTAATATTAATGTAGGCTTTTCCCAACTGAGTATAGTTTTTAGGCAGTGTTCATATAAAACTGGCGTCAAATTAAAACCTCCTAATTTATCACCCGGTAAACCATCAGCTCCGCATTGAACTACAACAACATTAGGTTTATATTTTTGCGTAATTTCTGCAGTTATCCTGGAACCGATATTTAAATTAATTTATTTCACGTGATGTGACCTGATAATTTTTTTGTACTCACAATTTAAATAAATAGTAATATGATTTATTATCCATGCCTTCTTTTAGGGGGACATTAACAGTGTAAAATTTACCTCTACCTATGCCTACATCTTTCACGTCTCCGCTACCGGGATAAAATCCTGTTTCGTATTTATGAAACGATAGGGTGAATACTTTGGATGTGAAGTTATATGCATTTTCAACACCATTACCTAGGTAAACATGTCAACTTGAACATACTCAATGAAGGAGTGAGAAAATAAATGTTTATGTACCATGATGTATGTCTAAATCAATGTATAACGTTTTGCCAAATACTGCTCGTAATTCTTCAATCGCTAATACGATATCATTGACGTAACAAAATCCTTCAGCTTGATCTCTATTCAAGAAGAAACTCTTGGTAACAATGAAGTGAAATAATCATAGTGCGCCTAGCATACCGTTGAGCATGATGCCATCCACCGTACCAATTAATAACTACATCGGCCTTCTTTTCGCAAAGACATTTTGCTGCCGTTAAAGAACTTCCTGCGATCAACGTAGCTAATTTGAAGATATCTTCATCGATAGGACAGTCATAGCCTTTGTGAATCAAACATAACATTGTGGATGTGTTCCAAATAAAAATACACCTTCCATGACTCACCGATACCATAATCTTCACCCTCGTTGGAAAATACTTCAACGACTCTGTCCTTATTTTCGTCTGTAGTTTTGGTATAATTTTCCGATAGGTTTTGCAAAAAGCCAATGTACAGGCTACAATGAAATTTACACAAATCTTCCACAGTTGCAGGAATAACGTCAACTATATTCATGTACCTCAGTAAACCATACGACTTGATCAAATTGTGAACAACGATAGCCTGAAATTTAATGGTTTATGCTGAGAAATTTTTCAACGAAGAATGCTAATTTTGTGTACAACTCACCCTGTCCTGTAAATTAGGAATTTTCGAAGAAAGATTCATTAACTCTTCGTTATGGATATATGCAACTCTACGTTTTTTCATTTTTAATACCTTTTCATTATTTACTTAATGGTTCATAGTTATTCATTTAGTGACTAAGAATATTTTGTATCAGTTATTAACTTTGTATTCATTCCGGATTTCAACGATAAAATGTATTATTATTAATCCCGCCAAAGTTTTATCAAAGCGGCGTTGTCATGTTGCAAAGTTCACGACTGCTTTAGTTTTCAATTTCTTTTTTCTTCTAAATAAAAAACTGTAATTTAGAAAGAACCAAATATTTTTATTAAAAAAAAGTAATATATTTTGGGAAAAATTATAAAAATATTCTCGTTTAACGCTATTTACAATAAAACGCTATAAAATTATAAGTATCACAACCGAACTTGGAGAAAATTACTATTCGCAGCACATTTCAATAAAAACAAGTTTCACAAAATATAAAACATTCAGAATTATCCTAAATCTTTTCCAAATAAAATAATCAACGAGCTAAAAAAGATTTTCCATTAGTGTTCGATTTTCTTTTTCCAATTCACTGATCCTGGACAAAGCGGAATCCAACATTACCTGTTTAAATTTTAGTTGGTTTCTGAGGTCTTGGAGTTCATTTTCATTTGTACTATTTTCTCCCCTAAAATAATAAAGATGGAATTTAAAAAATGATAAAAAAAGGTACATGAAATAAGTTATAATTAAATAATAACCGGCCATCATCTAATACAGTAATATCTTCAGTATGATATGTTTCCGGTAATTGCGATGCTCCAACATTCCTCCTACAAAAATCATCCCGATGAATAAAATAATTTAAACTAATTATAATTAAATTTTATCAAGTTACTCTATCGCGTCTACGACTTCCAAAATTTCCGAGTCAGAATCATCAGAGTTTAGTTCAATAGTTCCACCATCATATGCCGACCTACAAAACAAATTGACAAAAAATAACACTCATGAAATATCATCCATAGAACGTAATGCTTACATCGGGCGTGCAATGTTACGCTGTTCTGCAAGTCTTCTTCTTAAATCTTCTATTTCACGACGATAATCACATACCGTACTTTTATACGTTCTAACTTCTTCTTCTAGCTTCTTAACTTGATCTCTGAAATAGAAAAAACAGAAACAATAGTTTCGCAGACTCGCAGAGTATTAAATTTCAAAGTCTTGTTACTTTAATCCCTTATTTTGTTGTATAGCAGTCTTGGATTTTTCTTGGAGCATATTGTATTCGAGATTATGTAACATTGCATTAAAACTTGCTTGCGATCGCTCACAATCTTCTTTGAGTGTAGTTCGAGGTGACGACCCTCCTTCGACGCATAAGTTCAATTTTATTAGTTTATTCGCCGTTAGCGCCTTACGACAAAGAGGACATGTTTTAGCTCTGTAAAAATCTTCAATTAAGGTTTGAATGAATGTAAAAATTATAATAATTGGCTAATTACCTTTCGATCCATCGCAAAATGCATTGATAATGGAAAACGTGACCGCATGGTGTGGAGTATAAAGATTCATCTTTATTGGCAAATACTTCAGCACAAATAGAACAGCCAAAATTCATTATAGTAAAGAACAAAATATAAATCAAATATTTGTTAATTTTACAGCTCACTTATTGACTTGCATTCAGATATAATCGAATAATTATAAAATTTTCAACATGAATTCTTTCTTATTAAATGATAAGGGTGGTTGAACAGCTGATGGTGCTGAGTTGCCAATTCTCAATGCCAATTCTTATCACCTCAAAATAATGATAACAGATCAAGGTCAAACATGAGTTTAGTTTAATTTTGCAATTCAGCAATTAGCATCAGCTAATTCAGCTTGTTACCTAAAAAAAAGAGAAATTATAACATTATGTTAAAATTTCTTTAATTAGATACATCGAGATACTTCACTTATTGTAATTCATCATAATATCTTTTTTAATTAAAAACATCGTCAACGTCGAAATTGCTAATTTGAAATTGAAAGAAAAGAAAGGCATACGTGGAATAGAACTAAAAGTTAATAAATGATATTGAACAATTTTCTGTAAGAAATGCTGATACATTAGCATAAATTTGGTCTAACACTGTTTTAAGATGAAAAAGCTCAGAATACATTGAAGTTATTATTATTTGGAAAAAGTTTGGATTGCTTATCTATGAGTTTGTGTTCCACTTCTATGATTTTAATGATCTTATACAAGTTTATTATCAGAATGATCCTGATAATATCAATCTTCCTTATTATTTAGATATTTACTTTTCTATTGGTTGAAAAATAATTGTATAATTGAAATAATAATTATTCCAATTATAAATATTTCCAAAATAATTGTATAGAAAAAGACTGCATTTTTTTCCTAATTAGGTATAATTTTATTATTGCAAATTGCAGTAGAGAGATAAAGATGTAAGACTTATCTTATCTCTAGTACACCCAGCGAAACATTTTTGTTTTTGTCAGCCGTGCGGAAAGTTTAATAAAAAAGGCGATATTAATAAATACCTATTCGATAAGTCTGGAATACTATAATGGATATTTGAAAATGTCTTGATAATTGAGGGACGATTATTTATTTTGCAAATTATAATTATATTTAGCATGATAGGTAATTAGGTGTTGGGTAGTGGGTGTAGGTACCTTACCTATACAAATATTATTTTCACTTATCTTCGGTACAATAGACAAATATTTTATAAGTTGATTAATAATACGCTTACTTGATTTTCATTTTAACAAAATAAATCAAGCATTAAAATTTAAAACGCATTGCAAATACATGCAAGATATCCGAAAAATAGTGTAGCCTAACCTTTATCCTGATGATCTCATTCATTTATGTCACTCAACATCATTGGTTGAACATGTTTACAATGTTCCTACCCTCTTCCCAATCCTTTCCGTCTTTTCAGAAGTGTGCTAATAATTGTATGTTATTATTAATTAATACTTATCAATAGACACCAATACATTAACATTCATTTAAGGCTTGAACAAATCACCGAAAGATTATGCATTCGCACCACCGTCTTCGTCACCCCTTCCGAAACTCATCTTCAATTCCATCTTTCTATCACTTTCGGACTCGATGCGAGGTGCCGAAGTGCGAATAGGAATATTAGTATATCATTGATCGTGAATATACATAGGTCCTTCGATAATCGATTCGGAGTGAAGATTTATTCTTGTCGCTGCTTTCACACAATGAAGAGTTCTTGTTCGGTTAATTTTTAATTGTTTTTATTTATTATAAGTTGCGAAATTTTTTGATGGCTATAAAACACAAAAGTGAGTACATCATTGTTTACCAATATACATCCCTTAATGATGATAATTTTTCAATATTTTTCCGAATTTAATCCGCTTATTAGGTATGTAATTGAAAACTTGGTTGTTGTAAATACCTGAAAGTTGTTAAATTACAATGGTATGTTGTTGCTTGAAATGACATTTTTCATTTCGTGTGATCTGGCATTTTATTAATTTTTTTCTTATCCATTTTCATTTATTGCATGGTTCCACTTGAATTAAAATGATTATTCTTTAATTAAACGGATCCAATATACGGAAATGCTCACAAGTGCAACAGTGTTGAGCTTATACCTGCACATGTGATATATTGTAGTTTAAATAATTACATTCAGGTTCAAACCGAGCATATCAACTTTATTCATGTTGAGTTTTTATTCAATTATTTGATTTGTTTGATTTCATAGCGAGAAAAAGTGTGAATTATTTTGTGAAAATTTTTATTTAATCAAAACTTCGAAGCATTTTGTCAACATTTGTGAGAAAAATTTCTTCAAGTTTGAGGTTAAAGTTGAAATCATTCGCAGATTTTAACGATGTATTTTTAAACACTGATGGCATCTTTAAAATTTTTCTACTTGAAATAAATGATAATTTGTAATTAATTCAACTAATATATTTATTTTTTCAAGTGATCTCGTAACACATTTATTTATTATTTTGGGAAGTCAAATTTTAAATTTTTTCAAGCTTTTTTATCCGTTTGAAATTTTTTTGAAATTTTAAGAACCATTTGAACAATATTTATCAACAATGTGGTGCACTGATGAATTATCTTATAATTTTTCGCTTTTTTTTTCACGAAGTAGTTCAAATAAAATAATCATTTATAAATAATTAAACTCCAAATCCTCGTATTTTTTCATTGTTTCAGTGGACGTAAAAACTAAAGCGAATTCAACAGGTAAACTTATTCGATTTTTAATTTCCAACTCGTACCATTTCCTAACTCCAGTTTCATAATTTGCAGATTATTTAAAATCGTTGGTTTTTTCCAAGAAAGAAATCGGCATTCTGAAACTAATTGAATTTTTACCATTTATCAACACATCGTCCCATAACCCTCAATTGAAAATAGTGTACATGAAAATTATGCCAGTATTTTTTAGTTATGCCGAACTGAACAAGTGTTACATCCAAGAATGCTTAACGTTAATCGCAAAAATCAAACGGCATCCATTTTTTATACACGAAAAAAGGTAAATAAATTATGTTAATTTTAGCAACACCTGATAAGGGATCAACGTCTCCCAGGCGACACAGTGGCGCCTGAGGACTCGATCAGCTGTATATTTTCTGGTGTCCGAGTTACCCTTCGGTACCCAGCGTCGTATTTTTTTTTCAACGGTTTTTTTCAAATCTTGCTTGAAATCGGTGCACAACTTACTTCCCGTAGTGATGGTTTTCTAGGAAAGAAGTAACTAGAAGGAAGTCGTTGCTTCGTTATGTTTGTTTATTTTTCAACAATGCAACGTCGTAGTAGCTCGTAAACGACGAATTTTCTTAGATGTTACGAATACGAGTGCACAACTTACAAAATATTTTTTCGATAAATCAGCGCATAATCGATGAGATGTTTTTTTTGTAAATGTAGAAGGTTCATTTTGGGTATAACTTGTTGTTTTCTTTGTTACGATGGGTTTGAATCGATATACGTGCACAACTGATTCGTATTTATGGTAAAATAATAGTCAAACTTGTCGTATAAAAAAATGTCCGCTCATGCGACGAGTTTCCTGGGAAGATCAAATTCTAATTCTAATATTTTCTCAATATTTTTAATAATTTCACAATTCAACGAGTGCGCAACTTATGTTTTTTACCCTACGTGGATTCGAATACAACGAACGTATTCAAGGTCGAACTATCACACATATCAAGGTCAAATGTTTCATTGTTATGTACACCAAACGAACATCCTAATTGTCGTATGAGTGCACAACTTACAATTTCTTTTTTCTTCGACATGTCGATTTTTTTCGCAGTATGTTTGACGGATGGCAGTTACGTTTACGGACATTGTTACCAAATCATATCGAATTACCAATTAGTAAAGAAGTACGTATTTCGAAATTACCTTATCCCCTGGCCCCTCCTTGGAGTACAATTTTCCAATTTTTTTAGACGAAACTGAACGAAAACAGATTCATAAATATTCCGGGAACTGATCGAAACGATGTCATTGGATATGCCGATTTGGATTTATTTTTTCGTAAGTGCGAGTGCACAACTTACATTTAATTTATTGCCGTATTTAATTAATTCTTCCCTTAGGTTTTCATAAATGGTTGAAGTACCACAAACTCCACAAGTATTTATATTTCTTCGCCAATTTATCATATACTGAGATCGAGAACATAAATTCGGATAATATTCAGAGCCTCGAGGATAAAATCAATCTTCATCCGATGACGACCGGAGCTCGAAATGCGATTCTTCGTAAACTATCCGAGTTACACCAAAGATCCTCGAGATTGGAGATTTTCTGCAAGGTAAAGTTGATTTTTTGGTTTTTATGTAACGAGTAAAGTTGTTCCGGTTACGGTCGCCATTTTTCGTCGGAGTGAAATTAAAGAAGGCGTTTCTTAATTCGGTAGCAAGAGGTGGGGGTAGATGTTTTCGTTATTTCATACTTCGCGTGATGTTTCTCGAAAATTATCCAGGGAATGTTGTAGTACTGAGTGAGTGTACTACAGAGGCGAGATGCGAGTTATTTTGTAATATCGAAGGAAGCAAATCCGGCAATGATCTTCTAATGAGATTGAGACAAGCTTAAATTTTTTTTGCGACGAATATGACTCTTATATTTTTCTCTAGGAAGATTTTTTATAATCTAAATAAAGCCACCTGCATTGTATTTCTTTTCCCTATTTTATCACGTGTCACTTTGAGTTTACACGTTTAAGTATCTATCATCGAACGTCGTTGAGCTCGTAAAATTACTCGTAGCGATAAGACTATTTTGTTGCAGCTGCTTTGAAGCATATTGGCGCCTTAATTCTGCTCATTTCATCAATATCTTTTCAGAGCGAATATTTCACTAGTATGGCGAAAATCGAAAAAAGCATCAGCGAGATAAAAACCATTTTGAAAACGCCGATCAGACGGAATCGCGTATTTTGCGAAAACAATTTACCAGATCTGTTGAACAAAGCAATGGAAACCGGTAAAGTATTAACATACTTTTCGCTAATTGGTTGAGGGGTCGCGACCACAAAAGCAGGTCCGGATCACTTGCTGGGAAACGTGTATTGTAACTACTCGCTTACGTTAAATTGATTGAGAGATGCGCATACACGTGTCACTGGAAACGGTCTACTCCATTTTGAAAATAAGCCAAGATACGTGTACATGAAAAGAGGCGTGTTAAAGTAATCCGAAACGAAGTTGGGAGGTGCTTGGTTGCAATCCAGGTTGATTTACCTGTTTCGTTCGACCAACGTATGTTTCATAGCAATAAAGATACAGTGGGTGGATTTCCATTATCCACCTGTGAGAAATTCCAACTCGTGTATCTCCTTAGATATGCGAGTTAGGCAAAAGTATCAAGAGATTTTTGTAATACGAGTATATTTTGAGATTTACATTATATTTTGTCATTTTCAATGCATGTCAGGAGGGGGAGGGAGGGGGTATTAACGAATTACATAAAATTCTGTGGTTTTGTCGAGGTGCCAGGTTACATCTCCCTCGAATTCCAATATATCGATTATTCATCAGTTATCATCAGCCAATTTACTTGATTTTTTTGCAGTTATTTGTGTGATCTTACGATTGAGTAAAGAAGATTTAATGAAAATGTACGAGCCAGCGATAACGTTGTTAAAAATGGCGTGGGGATGTTCATTTTTCGAAAATGAGGTGAAAAATAAAATCAACGTGTTGCAGTCGGCATTGAATTCGAAATTAAGAAGGTTCGGGGAATCTCCACGAGTATTCTTTTCTTTTAGATATTTTTAACTACCCTTTTATACTTTTTTAGTCACTCCAAAAGGAAATTACTCGTGTCAAAGGATATGCAATTACACGATAATCATCTTTTCATCAATCAGCCAGTTCATGTAAGTTTTTGGTAATTCACGTCTTAATTTTCATCGATAATTATTCGTGAATTTTTTTTACAGTTCGATATTGAAAGTGGAATCCGAGCCATTACATGGTATTTGGAGAACGTATTATTGCAAGAATTTTAATCACTCAGAGACTTCATCGAATTACCAATTTTTTACTTCTTCGTTACGATTATTTTTTATTTGTTATTTTTATACTGACTTACAATTGTTATTTCAAACTAGATCTTGCTGTAGAGCAAATATTGCTCTTAAAAATGCTGAATTTTTTTAAGGACAAATCCGAACTTAGTTTCGCGGTACTAGTTTGATATTTATTTATATACTTACGAGTTATTATATTTTTCATGTTATCTATTATACCAATGTTGGACTTCAGTTCAAGAAAAAAACAAACCCGAATGACAAATGAATCAGAATTTTGTTCATGTTGAATATTTATTCATTTTACATATTGCAGTTGATAGATTTCAAAATCACCATTACAAGTTACATGTTGATTTATTGATAAGTTTAAAAAAATCGCGATATTTATTTTTAAAAAAGTCAAGATTTCAAAAAATAGTTGTTTCATGTTTACCGAAAAAAATGGTTTTTTAAATTTTAAGCCCGATTATATTTTATAAGAATTTTATTACTTTTAGACAATTGCAAATTGAAAATTGCTTTTCAATAAGTATTTTTATTATGTGTTATATTTATGTTGAGTATCAATGTCGATTAATAGATTACGTAAAAATCATCGACATCAAATTTTAAGATTTGTTTGACTAATAGTGAATTTACATATTTTATCGTTTATTTAAATTATTATCGCGTTTTCAATTACCGGTGTTTTTTATCGTGAATAAATATTTTTTTATCGAAGATGTTTCATTTTGAGAATTCGATTATTTCGTTAATTACAGCGGCGTCTAATTAATGCATTTATATGTAACACTGAAGTAGTTTTTGAATATGTGAAAGAAATATGAAGTACGAAAATTCCAAAAATAACTTCATCGTTGAAGATTTTCCATATATTAAAGTGATATACATTCCCCCACCTGATGATGCTAATAGACATTTGTAGCAAAGGTGGGATGTCGAGTATAAGGATCCATGAAAACCTTCAACTTTGTTCTACACAGTAGAATTTTTTTTTGGAATTTCGATTCACACAGATTTATTGTTGGGGTAACGACTAACGAGGGAACTTTTTTAGGGGGCCAAATCGGACTTAACGGAAGCCGGATTTTGGGAAAGAACACATCAAAAAACCCATAACTTTCTATACCTGTACAAGTTCATTTTTGGATTTTTGGCGGATTTCTGAGAATGGAATCAATTTGGAAAAATTATGGAAAATCACACAATTCAAATGCACTAAATCTGAATTCCGCAATGCCAAGCCTTTCCGAAGTCTCTAGTGAGACTTTCGTTTTTTCCACAATTTTTGAACCATCTACGTGATATTGGACGGCTAAAATTTGATTTTTGCCTTATCTCGACTTCTCCGACTAAATTAACATTTCCGGAGATTCCCAAGACAACGAAATATTTAAATTTCGATCGATGATCGAGGATTTTGCAATTTTGACTTTCAAAAAAGCGTTCCACTTTCCTCTCCTCCTTCAAAGCGCAATCATTTATGTTCAACTGCCACCGAAGACTCCGAAACAGAATAAAACATCTCAATTTCCATTGATGATCATGGATTTTTTTTATATTTTCATGTCTTGGCTATGGCACAACATCAAAAATCGTCACGAAAAAGCGTTACAAAAAAGCATCACGTTGTCGTGGCGACGTGTCATGCTCATGAGTGATGATCTAAATATTTTCATGACATGATAACATGTCATAGATGACAGGTCACTATTATGGTAACGTATCATGATCATTAGTAACATGAACAATGACACAGGCCGTTGTCATGACGACGTGCCATGCTCACGAGTTATGATTTTGATATTTTCATGCCATGATAATATGTCATAGATGACATGTCACCGTTATTGTGACGTATCATGATCATGCGTGACATGAACAATGACACAGACCGTTGTCATGACGACGTGTCATGCTTATGGGTGATAATCTTGATATTTTTATGTCATGATAACATGTCATAGATGACAGGTCATTGTTATGGTGATGTATCATGATCATGAGTGACATGAAAATGTCACACTGTGTTGCGGACTTGTACGCAAGCTAATTTTTTTTACTTGGCTACCAAAAGCTACACTACATTGGATACTCCTTTTACCTGTGAATGATCAATACACCCCTCTCAATGACCAACCTCTACAATAATTCATTCCAGATCGTAATTTCAGTAATAATAATCTGAAGAGAGTCATCATAACATATACCTAATTACGTAACACAGTGCAACAAATATAACCTTTAATCATCACTTGCACACGAGACAAATCACAAATATAAACTTACAAAATAAAAAATACCATCAAATAAAAATATGCAAAACGTGATTTTTGAAATTTCCGTGTATTTGAAGAACTTTCTATAAGATAGGTTGTATTTCCTTTGTGTAATTGTAATACCAAAAAAAATTTTATGGGTATAAATTCGAAAGAAGTGTTTATACAAAATCAAAGATATTTTGAATATACAGATACTGACGCGACGCGCCAGTCGTTATAACAATACTTCCCTCGACTTTCAACCAGGAATTCTTGCAAATTCCAATGGTGCCAGAATGGTCAAAATATTTCTTGTTCGTATTTGAGGGACACGGTTATGTGTTCAACCGTGTACCTTATGGCACGAACGATAATATGCAGGGTTACAGGCCTTTATCCTAGCACTGTCTTGAATTCAATAAATTTTATCTTGTTTTGCTACTGCTTCCCAAACTCTAACATCTTCGTAAGAGCTTCACTAGACAATCAAACTGAAGAAACACATGTTCTTACAAAAATTTGGACGAACATTATGTACTCTTATGTATTTTCAAAATACTCATCTTATACTCTGTTTTTAAAAGAAAAAATCATGTCTTCGATTTCAACATAAAACATAAAGAAAGTTGTATAGTAATTTGTAGATATAAAATTCAGAAACGCAACCAACCAGAAAGTTCTACCAAAGGTTCGGATCAAAATAGCAATTAGCTCATTCCAGGAGCATTACGTCACGAAATTCGTCTCATCTCGAAAAATATTCGCGTACTGTCTCAACACAACATCAAGGAAATTTCGTCATCTTATAAAATAACCGCGAAGGAGGAAAGATGGAGGGGAGAACACGTTTTTTCGGAATTTAAATAAACTGAATAAAAACTTGGCAACTTCAGTTGAAAACAGCTTGATGTTTGATGAGGTTTTTGAACGGACCATCTTTGGAAATCAGCTCCTGGTAAGTTCCTATTTCGGCCACTTGTCCTTTATCAAGAACGGCGATGATATCTAAACCGATAAACCTCAGGATTACGAATTTGCAACTTCTCCAAGTACACACGCGTATAAAAACATTACCAGCATTTTTAATTGTCGAAAGACGATGAGCGATGGTGAGTACGGTCCTTCCTTTAAGGATACGTTGTAATGCTTCTTGAACCAAGTACTCGCTTTCGGCATCTAAAGCGCTATAAATCAATGATACGGGTTAGAAAGCATAATGAAGCGAAGCGTTACATTTGATAATTACCTTGTTGCTTCGTCGAGTAAAAGAATCTTGGGATTCTGCAAAATAAACGAATCGATTAATGACGTAGATAAAACAGAGATAAAATTTAACACAAAAATAAGCACCTTAATCAAAGCTCGAGCTATTGCTATACGTTGTTTTTGACCTCCCGATAACATAATACCCTTTTCTCCCACTTTCGTGTCAAATTTATCGGGGAAATTTTCGATGAAGTTTAGAGAATTTGATTCCCTAGCTACGGCAATAACATCAGCTTCAGTTACTTGATCCGGTTTCGGATGCCCGTAGATAATATTTTCACGTATTGTACCAGAAAACAGTACTGGTTCCTGAACAAAGATCGAAAATCAATTACCGAACACTAGAATGATATAAATACACGAATTTCTGTAATTACCTGACTAACGGTACCGATATTTCTACGAAGCCAAACAGGATCATATTCTTGGACAGGTTTACCATCCAACATGACTGAACCATTCTGAGGATCGTACAGTCTTAGTAATAAAGCTGCCAAGGTACTTTTACCGCTACCACTAGCACCAACGATGGCGGTAACTTTTCCACTATTAAGTACTAAGTTTAATCCGTCCAATATACGATGTTGGTCTCGAGACGGGTACGAGAATATTACATCACGAAAGATAACTTCACCGATAACTTCGGCGGTCGGGATGAAACCACCGGATATGGGAATTTTCGGTGATCTATCCATCAATTCCCATAATCTAGAGGAAGCACCGAGTCCGCGATTCATCTCTGAGTAGAAACTCGACAAGCCTCCCATGGAGACTCCGATGTAAGCGGCGTACAGCAAAAACGATGATAAATTGCCAACGGTTATGTTACTTTGAGATACCATGACGCCTCCGTAATATAAAACGCTGAGGATTATCACGTTTCCACTGAAGCCTGTCTAAATTGAACGAATTAATATAATTATGCTAATGCACGGTAATAAGAGAAAATATGAAGAAAAATACCATTCCGTAGAATATCCCTTTAGCTAATGATTCACGTTTCGCGAGTTGGAACACAGTTTCCATTTTATCGTTATATCTGTGTATTTCAACGGCTTCTTGACTGAATGATTTCACAGTTCTAATATTACTTATGCGTTCTTCGGCTACGTTATTTGCATCGGCCAAAGTATCCTTGGAAAATAAAACATGTAAAAATACGTTTATAACCCATAACAAAACCGTACACAAAATACTAACTTGAACGGATTTGGTTATTTTACGAACAAATTTTCCATATATCACAGCCATTGCAGCAACAGGAGGCACAACGGTTAAACCAACAACTGCCAATTGAGGTGACATGTAAAACTGCAATGAAATAATGAATAATACTACACCAACAAACACAACCTATTCTTCAACTTACCATCATGGATACGCCAGCAACAACCATGATACTGGAACGAATACCATCGGAAATATTCATGGTAACTGACTGACTTACTACTGATGTATCGGCAGAAAGTCTATTAATTAATTCGCCTGTTCGGTGACGATCAAAGAAAGCAGTCTCTTGAGATATAATCGATTTGAAAACGTTTTCACGTAAATTCTTCGTTATACGTTGGCCTACAGCGAAAAACTATTATTTCGGTTAACCGTAATATGAAATATATATAACTTACCTGATAGGTTCATTAAGTAAACTCTGCCGAAATTACAAGTAGCACCCAAAAGAAATACGCCAGTCAACGTAAGGCACAATTTATTCAAGTTTTCTCGCATTTTTGTCGAATCTTTGGTATAAATTACGTCGATAACTCTGCCTAATGCGAAAGGAACCGCCATCGTGACAGTGCTGGATACCAACAACAAACAAAGCGCACCTGAATGACGCAATCAAGCGATGCTATAAAACATGAAATACTGATATATTTAATATTACTCAAAAGATATACCAGTTAGTTTCCATTTCTCCGGTTTCATCAATGATAGCAAACGCTTGACTTCGGATTTATTGAATTTTTTCGAATTCTTAGGTAAGACATTTTTATTGTTAGAGGTAACTACATTCCTTCTCAATATGAATAAGTTATTGAGATCAGTTCGTAGTTTATGTTTGAATAGAAAGTAATAAGTTTTCTTATTGAAATTAGATTGAAATAAATTACGCGAGCATTGCTTACAAACGTGATGAACCGAGTCGGACCTCAAGATTAGAGGTCGTCTTAAAAGGTACCACATTTCACATAACACCGAACATTTAAGTAGAATAAATACTACATTCGCGAGATTCGAATACAGTTAACCATAATAAATTAACCGCAAGTAATTGCTAACTTTCAAGTTTGATCGATTTGCCAGCGCAACAGAGGAATACTTAATAATTTTATTTTTAATTACGAAATCAGCAGGAAGGAAAGGAGTATCAATAATGTCACAGATATAGACATTGGACAGTAGTCACAGAATAAAACTTTAATAAAGACATCAGGTGCTACCGTAATATCAAAATGTTTCACTCATGCAATAATCAAGAAAATGAAAAAATACATTAATTTATTAAAAAGTTAAAACATAAATTTTTCGAAATTTTTCGAATACTTTTTAAATTTGTGAGTAATTTTGTTCATTTATAGTGTTTTTTTAAAATTAATTAGCATTAAAAGTTGAAAACTTCATTTTAATAAAAAAAAATCACTTAATTTTAATTATTTTCAAATAACGACAATTGTTCAAAATTCTTTTTTTTTTAAATTCAAAAAATAAAGTGCGCAAAATCAAAATTATCACGAAGAAGGAAAAAAAGAAACATTGACTTTGCGCAGTGATTATTCCATCTTCTCTGACCGCGTTGATACCGTAAAACGTGTACCGTGTTTAGTTAGCAGTTAAATAAATGTATTTTTTTACATTTTCTTAACATTTCAATTAAAAATTATATAATAAGATACAATCATGGTAAGTACGATCTGTTTTCTCAGTTTCGCTCTATCGAACTTCTCTTGTTTCAAGCTTTGTAACGTCGATGGCGAAGTTCCTCCTAACACATTCTTTGGTGTGCCGGATTTCTCCTTTTTCTGCCTCATATATTAATGAAGTTCTTCTAATTTTAGGCTCGCGGTCCGAAGAAACATTTGAAACGTTTGAATGCGCCGAAATCATGGATGTTGGATAAATTGGGTGGTGTATTTGCGCCACGACCAAGCACCGGTCCCCATAAACTTCGTGAATCATTGCCTTTGGTAATCTTTTTGAGAAATCGTTTGAAATTCGCTCTCAACGGCCAAGAAGTCAAGAAAATCTTGATGCAACGTTTGGTTAAAGTTGATGGCAAAGTTCGTACCGATAACAACTTCCCTACTGGTTTTATGGGTGAGTACAAATTAATTAACTTTGGATTTGTGATACTCGGTTTTCAACAATGAATTGTGTTTTAGATGTTGTTTCCATCTCTCGTATTGGTCAACATTTTAGAATGATTTATGATGTAAAAGGACGCTTCACCGTTCATCGCATCACTGCTGAAGAAGCTAAAGTAATCATTGATTGATTAATGAAATATCTTAATTTATTCGTGATGATTATTAGTGGTGTGAAGCTAATGCTAATGAATGTTATCCTTACTCATCTGATGCTATGGTGTTTTTTTATTTGTGTTCATCAACTTTACGTCTTCAATTGTTCCTTTTTCGTGTCGTGTTGCAGTACAAGTTATGTAAGGTCAGGAGAGTGCAAACTGGTCCTAAGAATATTCCGTTCTTGACCACTCATGATGGACGTACTATTCGTTATCCAGATCCTGCTATCAAAGTGAACGACACCGTTCAATACGAAATCGCAACTTCTAAAATTTTGGATCATATTAAATTCGAACCTGGTATGAATTGTTTTTTATGGTACTTGTCATATTAAACACTTTCTAATCGTTGATTAATTACAGGTAACTTATGTATGATCACTGGAGGTCGTAACTTGGGGCGTGTCGGAACCGTCGTTAATCGTGAAAGACATCCTGGATCTTTCGACATTGTCCATATTAAGGATACTACTGGACACGTTTTCGCTACTAGGTAAATAATTTTGAGAGTAGTTAGGAAACTTTTCATTTCAGATAATTAATTACTTTTGATTTCAGGTTACATAACGTTTTCGTCATTGGTAAAGGAACCAAGACCTATGTATCGCTTCCTAAAGGCAAGGGTGTTAAGTTATCAATCGCTGAAGAAAGAGATAAGCGATTAGCCCAAAAAGCTAAATCTATAGCTAAACGTTAATGGAATATCCATGATTTTAATTGTATACTTTTATAAATAAAACTGTTGACATGGATGTACCTTAATTGCTGTTCATTTTAATAATGTACACGTGATTAATTTTATTTATTAAAAGAAAAAATAACTAACAATTTTATTTTTTATTAATGTCTTGATTTCATATGGCGTTCTAAATCACGTTTCCTGACTAGAATTTTTCCACATAATTCGCATCTGGAAAATAAACGTTGATCATTTTTACACCGAAATATTTGTGACTTATCATTCATAAAGAGTAATTATATTTGCTTACTTATACGGAGTATTTCCTTCAGAATGCAAACGAACATGTTTATTTAAATTACTTGGGTCACCGAATGGTCTTAAACAATATTTACATTTCAAAGGTCTAAATCCAGTATGAGTCCTGCGAAACCGATACAAAAACTTAGTTGAAAGTTTTTGTTTTTTTTGGTAAAGAAACAGAAGAAGATACACAAACCTTGTATGAATCTTTAATCCGTACTTCCTCGAATAAACTTTACCACAGAAAACGCACAAATGTCCTTGTTTGAATCTACCCAAATTACTAACTATTGTTTCCATTTCTACGGCTTGTTGATATAAAATGTCAGCTTCACTCAGCTCCGCTACGCTTTCCTTGACGGTGGTATCGGTTAATAATTTCTTTTTATCAGGAATAACTTTATCATGACTTGACTCCTCTTTGACTACTTTTTTATAAGGTTTAAATGCAGAGTTCGATACACTCAGATCTACTTTTTTGTCGAAATATAGAGACATCGAGTTTTGAGAGCTTGGTCTGTCGATGATATCTTCTTGAAGTTCTCTGAGTCGATTCCATAGTGATGTTTTTGAGGATTTACCACAGTCTAAAGATAAATGGATCTTGATCGGATTTGGCATTTCGCATTGAAATCGACATTTATGACAAACGTATTGTTTTTCACCTGTAATAAAATTTAATTAAGGATTGATAAGAGATTAAATTTAGACATTTCTTCCTAATCTTATACGAAGAATAATTCAAGTTTGTTGAAAATTTCGAATGTCTTTTCTAGAAATTTGCGTGATAGATTTATGGGTGATCAACGGAATTTTTTTACGGAAAATAATTTTTACATTCTTCCATAGTACAAATTTTTCTAACTCGATTTCTCTGTTTAAATGATTCGTAATCGTAACGAATTAGCGAAAGTGATAAGGATAATCAAGCAACTTTTTGTATATTTTTATGGTTAGTTTTACTGTTTTCTTTAAATATTATTGATAAATATCTTAAATTTCTTTTATCCTTTCATTCCAAAATAAATTTTAAAATTTTAAAAATATAAAAAAATAAAACGTGACGTCATGTTTTTCCAAGTTACGGAATTTTATTTTTCACGTATTTACGTGGTTTATTACGTAAACTTGGCAACGTCGCAACAAATTCCATTTCCCTCCAGAAAAAACTTGAACAAAATTGAAATATGAAAGACGTGGTTAGAAAGAAATTTTGCTAATTTTCGGTTTGTGATTAATTATGCGCGTAAATAATTGAAAATTATCGCGATTAATTAGTGCGTCAGTGTGTGTTTACGGTGTAGTGTTTCACTTACTTAATATATTATTCGGTAACAAGTGTGGAATCTGCAAGACGGATAGCAGCTCGCCGGAGAACCACAGCACCAGCTCTTCAGCAGGTAGAATCTTCCGTACAGTTTTAATTTTAATAATTGAGGCACATTCTTGGTATAAAATCACATTACAACTGTGACAGTCTTCAGCTAAAGGCACTTGTTTGAGCCACGACCAAGTTTTGGTATTGCAACGCAAGGTATTTCCTTCGGAGTAGATTCGAATCTGCTGCAATGGCGATTGTTTTGTTTGAAAAATCCGAGATTTAAAGTAGTTATTAAGTTTTCGTGATAATGAATTGATATAATCAACAATATCAGTGGTATTTAGTAGAAGGCGTATGAGTGGAATTGTAGATATTGCAATTAATTATCCGTAAAGATGTTGGAGATATAATCACAAGGAGGTACATGTACGTCTACGTACGTTCAAAGCTGCTTGAAATTTAATTAATTTGGAATGAAAATACGGAATAATATTGAGTAAGTAATTTATGGAGTTACTTCAAAAGGATTATCGGTGGGTGAAATTTGGCGACCAACTTTGACAGAAAGTTGAAAATTGTTCTGCTTGAACGCAAGATTGAAAAAAAAATGAAAAAATATTATTTTATTATTTTATTTTTAAATTTATTGAATAACGAAATAAGAATAAATTATACAATTATGGTTTGATTATAGAAATAACGATAAAGTAGGAGAAATATGTGTCGTGTTTTGTTATTTTTTCATCTTTAATTTTGCTAGTTTTTTTTTGTTACGGATTATAACCACCTTCGAAAACACGTGATGAACTGGTGAGTAAATTTAAATCTTCAGTGTTATCAGTAAGAAATGGAATAACGAAATATGTACTTACTTCTTGCAGCTCATCATCACTTCCATTGAGTAACTCGTCGACAGGAATATTATCAGATTCAACATCAACGTCGATAACACCGGCCACAATAATTTTAAACTTTTTACGAACTTTCGGACTTTTCACGATATCGATAACTTTTTCGGCGACGGAAGAATTAAACCCAGCGCATTCGGCGGGTTTACTATAAAAATACTGCGGTATCATCGGGAACATCATTTGGAAGCGGCGTCCGATCGCGTTAAAATTACGAGATCAATTACATCAGAGATGAAACATATTTCACCGAGTTATAAAAGTTGTATGATAGCAATTCACAAGTGATTATATATTACTTAGTGGTATTCTTTGGAGGAGGGATGTGTCAGGTTGACCCAACTTATTGTTGGAGTCAGCATCCACCTTGCTAACCCTCGAATAAAAACCTCGAGCTTCCCTTTTGTTACTCGTCGTCATTGTCTCCACCCTAAAAATTATTATCCAATGGAAGTTTTATTAATTTTTCTAGTCGGGTGTGGAGTGTTTAATTCGAAGTAAATTTTTGGCTTTATTTTTCGTCGTGTTTTGAATAATTATTTTATTAAAATTAATTAGTGAAAATTTAATGATGGGAGTTTAACTAAAGAGATGGTTTATTATTTGATAAATAAATTGTGTTATGTGTCGTTGAAATTTTTATTTTAAAAAAATGAATGAAATGCTTACATTTTTAATTTTTTTCACTTTTTATCATTTTTTTCAAATTAAATTTTTTTATTAATATTAGTTCAATTGAATTCATTATTATAAAAAACGAATATATATATTTTTTAAATATAGTCATATAAAATTGAAACAAAATTCAATTAATAAAATTAATTTCGAATAATTTCAAACGTGATTAAATATATTTATTTTAAATTAGAAATAATTTTTTTAGTATTTTTAACAAATTTAATGGAGCATTATGAAAGTTTCGAGTTCATTCAACTTTTTTCAAATCACTTTCACATTATTAGAATTGAAAATGGCAAATTTTATCTTTTATCAAATAATTAGGTCATAGTTAGTACTTCATATTTGAGTTGAACTACAAGGTACGTATACTCAAATACTTTACACATAATTCGAATACATGTAATTTTTCCTCATTTTCAGATCAATTACATCATCGGCGGCCACCACCGCATTAATCATCGCGTCACCACGCGCACCTCGAAAATTAAAACAAAAATCAGCTGTGGCTACGAAGAAAACGCAAAAGGGTAATGGATTTAACACGGTTGTCTACTCTGTTCCAGTCAAAATGACACCACCTTGCGTTACCCACAAAACCCCCGGATTTATGAACCTGTATTAATATTATCCCCTTAAATAGTACAATCAAAAGCATCTTGAACGTCGAGGGGGAGATACAAGTGTACGTTGTCCCAGATTTAATGCAATTAAAAGGATTCTTCTATTCAATACGAATACTTATCTGCGGTGCTCGTTTTCACGAAGGCGGTTTAATGAAAAAATCATTCGACGAGTATTTAAACGATATCATTCGAGACTAATTGTTTCATTGTCATTGGAAACGTGGTCGGTGATTCAGGTGCGGATAGGAGGTTTTTTTCATTTATCGCGCGCGTATTTTTGAAGCATTGTGATGGCGGTACGCTTGTTGATCATTGGAGATTTTCAGATTATTTAATTTGGACATCGAGGGTGGAGTTGTTCAAGAGGTTCGAAGGGAGGATTTTTGTCGTTTTTTTAATTCTTCGCGTAGTTTTTCACGTTTAATTGAATTTTCTTTTTCAAATTTTTGTCGAGTATATTATTGAAATTTCGAATATTTGGTGTCTAGTTGTGCTATTAATTTTTATCTCGAATTAATACAATAATATTCGTTTTAATTTTTATTCAAAAAAATTTAATATAATAAACACTTCAAAATTACGTGTGATTCTCTATTTATAATTATATTCCGCCGAGTACTAATGATGCTGCAGGTCGTAATACCAGTATTTTTCCAATTCCTGGACTAGTCGGGACTTCGTGCCTGAAAGAAATATAAGTTTTCAGTGAATAATTGACTTTTTTTGTTCTTTTTATCATTTTATGTGATACTGATAGTTTTAAATCTAAGAACGGGCGAACTATCTTCTATTTTTTTTTTTATTATGGAAAAATAATATTTTACCCTAGTTTATAACCAGAATTCGGACTTGCAATTTCTATTCGCATAATTCGAGGTAGATTATCGATAGAATTATGCAAATCGACGATTTCCGTCTCGCTACCGAGATTGGTGATTATCACGTATGTATTTCTTCCTTGCAATGACCTATTTGAAAAATTTTCGATATTTAAAGCTTCTGAAATTAAAATCGAATAAAAATGGTCAATTTTCGTTTACCTGGTAAACGCGAATACCCAAGTAGAAATTACGTAAGTTTTCAAATCTCCATATTTGAATACCTCGTCTTTCCTCATGTGAGACATTTTTTTAAACATGTTGTAGTTACTGATCTCCTGTTTTTTCTGTTTTTCGACATTTATTCTCCAGTAATTTGGACTTACAGGTAGATAAGTTGTGTGATAATTTGAAAATCCTGCCAATATAAAAAATTTATTCGTATTTGCCTTGTTTCGGTCATTTATAGGCATTATTTTGGCTAAATTTAATTAACCTGCGTTAACGGAGTCGTCCCATTGCATCGGTAATCTGGAAACGTCTCTGTATGCTTTGGTATATGTATCTACGATTTCATCGATAATTTGCTCTTTGCGGATGTTGTACCCCGTCATACCAATTTCTTGTCCGTAATAGTGATATGCCACTCCAGGGAGAAACATAGTCATTGGGTAGTATATAAATTGATAATCTTCCGTTAGAAGCAACGCTCTTCGTGGTCTGTCGTGATTATCTGACTGAAAAATAAATAATCAACGATGCTCTGTAATGGTTCGTTGTTTGTTCGAAATAGATGTGTTGAAAATTTAAACGCTAGTTTTATAATGGAATACGATCTTGTTTTTTGTTAATAACTTACATTCCAAGTGGGTGTGTTTTTTTGTAATAGTTGAAGGTGTTCGTTTATAGTATTGTGATAAAAAGAAGCATTTTCATATTTAGTCGATGACATCAACGCCGAATCTGTACTGATATGTAATACTCTTTGACCATTCATCCAGTAGAAATTTTGAAGACGTTCTCCATCAGCGAATACCTCTCCCAGAAATACTCTGTAGGTGAAAGGAAATGCTTATAAATCCGATAATTTGTACTCATTCCGTGGTGGGATTTCTATTTTTCCCTCGTCTTGGTGAAAATTTGATAGAGAAAAAGTTCATTGTTTCTTTGAAGGGAAAATCCGACTAAACTAGTTGTACACAATTCAGAACCAAGCAATCCAGCTATGCACCGGCGCTTTTAAGACCAGCCCCATCTCCAGTTTGCTGCAAGCGTACTACCACTTAGGGAAAGAAAATTCCTACTCGCGTTGAAATACCTTGTCAAATTGAAAATAGAATCATCTCACCCAAACTTCCATACAGTCGATAACTCACTTCTGGAAGAATAATATAAAACCTATATCCCCCTTGGACTCCGACGCAGAGTGCAACTCTGCAAATACCACCTAGAAGATGAATTCACTTGGTTTTTTTAATGAGTATTTCTCGGAAATATTAGTTGATTAGGCCTAATTTTTTCTTTTTTTTCGGTTTTTCAATTTATCATTCGATCAATTTTTTAATTTATTTACTCGAGCAAAAAGTTGGAAAATTTTATGCCCGATCGATCTCTAGTAGTATTTGACCTTCGGGTTGAAAACTGCTTTTTCTGATATTTAAAGGAATTTCAAATTGTGTTTTTCACGTTTCAAAATCGATTTCCAATTCTCATCAGTTGTCAGCTATATAAGGTGACTTTTTCACCAAAAGTTGGACTTAGTTTCACATATTGAACTTTGACCTGTATACGAAAACATACCTTTCATAATCGCCAAATTTTTTCGCAGCCTTGTGGACAAATTGTCTCAGATTTTGTATCATTTTGTAAGTTTCTGGTAGATTGACCGTGTAAATGTGATCAAATTCTGAGAACATACGAGGCTCTTTTATATCGGGAGAAAGTGGCGGCTCATCTCTAAATTGACTATCTTCTAATAATCTGCCAATAGCATCTAATCTAAAACCAGCTACTCCTTTGTCTAACCAAAACTTGAAAATTTTCTATAAACAAAAAAAATGTTGAGGGATTGGTATGCATAATTAGTTTCATTTATCTCTTAAGGAAAAAACTGACTTACCTTGATTTCATTTATTAATTTTTTATTACGATAGTTGAAATCAGGCTGTTGAACGGCGCATTGATGCAAGTAGAATTGTTGTCTTTCTTCGTTCCACTCCCACATACTACCCTCGAAAATACTCACCTGAATATGAAAAAATGCATTAGGTTTAATAGAAATCCTCAAAATGTGGCAAAAACAAGACTTGCCAATTGAAAAATGCAAACTTTTTCATACGAACCCAGTTATTGGGAGGGATTGGGTTTCCTTTGTGGTCATAACCTTTAGGATCTTTCCATACGTAATAATCGGTATAAGGGTCTTCTTTTTTAATGGATTTTATAAACCAAGGATGTTGATCGCTGCTGTGATTTATCACCATATCCAAAATGACTTTTATTCCTGAATATAAACGAAAGACGATCGTTGATGAGCACAGAATTAAAATGATGATTTTGTATACCTTTGGAGTTTGCTGCTTTCATGAATTCATCGAAGTCTTTCAACGTGCCGAACATTGGATTGACGTCGATGTAATTGGAAACGTCGTAGCCATTATCAACCATAGGAGAAGGATAGTGTGGAGCGAGATATATTGCTTCGATGCCTAGATCAACGAAATGATCTAGTTTGGAGGTTAATCCTGCAAAAAAATCCAAGTATGAATAAGCACGCAATGAATTCTGTCGTGATGAACTAACCATTTATGTCTCCAATTCCATCTCCATTACTGTCTTTGAAAGATGACACCAATAATTCGTATATCTGCACGTTTTTCCACCAAGTTGTATCCAAGGTGGATGACGTGAGGTGACAGAAACACAGGATTAATATTACGCGCTTCATTTTAGACGGGTAGTTCGATTATGATCAAGTGAAATGGGTGTAATGTTTTATACTATTGATTTTGAAATATTTCCCTTCGATGTACTTGAACGATGTCGTCATTTTCGAAAACCTTTAATCCCCTTTTTACAATTCACGGAAAAATTTTTGACACTCGAATGATGAATAATGTTCAAGATTAATTGATGTTCTTACTATTGTAGCATATCTAATTTCAGGTAATTGTTCCGTGTGTAGTGACGTATTGAAAAATTCCTCGCGATTTATCGGTATAAGTGGGCTATTAAACTATTATGAGATCGAATATTAGTTGTTTAAAGATTAAGAAATGCTCATTCTATGTTCTGCAAATATGCTTGTTTTTATTAAAATACTTGAAAAAGTTACCATTAAATTGTATTTTACTGCAGTTATCGAGAAAAAGGAATGCATCTTGAGTGAAGAGTGTTCTCATTTTTCCTTTAGATAGACACCAAGGTGAATTTTATTAGCTTGTTTGTCAGATTAATTATATTCGTATCTCAAGTTCCAAGTAAATACCTACGTTGCATGAGTTGTTCATTACCCAAATGAGAGAAACTATGTTTTTGATAATGTGGGTTCTAGGTTGTGTAATTTTTTTTGTAAAGAGCATAGCAAAATATTCTCTACATCATTTAGTAGTCATTACCAAGTTTTTCAAATTTTTCAAAAAAAAGTGAATAGATCTTTAAAAATGATTGGTAACTGAATGATTAGGTCTTTTCTGTAGTACTCGTTCCTAGCCTGAAAAATTTTATCAAGTTTTTCAGGTTTTCCTATGTATGTATTTGTACATTGCATTTTTTTTCGTTTTTAAAGAAATTTCTTCTGAATGGCACAACTGACACTGACCGAGCTAAAATGAATGAACTTCTGTAAGAGGATGTATCAAAGTTGTAATTGTGTTTGCAAGTGATGAACGACCCCCTTTTTTTTTGTTTTTGCCCTTAATCCCCGCCTGTTTATAAACCAGGCTTTTTGAATCTTGGATTTTCAATAACGTCGATCAAACCGGATAAAATACCACGTCACGATTACAACTCGCGTACTCTCTATCAAAGGTGTAATAAAAAGTTTGTCGCCACTATGCGTATTATAGACTCGTCGAATGTGGAGAGAAATGGACGCAAAAAAACGTAAAGGGTTGCTAATCCGGGATTAAATTTCAAAAACGCAGCTGAAACATCGAATCGCTTTAAGAGAAAAATCAAACGCGGAATAGTTCGTAGTCGGTTCCCCATTAAGATGGTCAAATATACCAGCACGGGTGTTCCGCTTACGGGCTGTGTACGTACTCCGCGGAGGAGAAGAGGTTTTTAATCTCTAATGTAAACGAGTTCCAATATGTACGTAGTTTTTCAGACCCTCCGCGTAGTAGGCTTAGGACAGATTATCACTATATGGCGATGCGGAAGTAATTACTTTTCGATATTTGTGGTAAAGAAGGTTGCGCGTCTTCGGTGCAAGAATGATCAGCTCTGGAAGAAAGTGTGAAACGGAAAGGGATATCGAACCTGCAATGATATCATCAAACGTGGAGGGTTGCCTTTTCAATAATTAAATGTAAATGAATCGTACAATGATACGCCTTCGTAATTCGAAAAAAATAGATAACACGATCGGATCTTTTCATTTTGCCATCACAAGTACAATATTACAATGGTACAACACGATCGTAGCACTTATGAGTAAAGTACAGAGAACTAGCAGCTGTATTTCGTATGTCTCTCCGCGTCTCCCGGTATTATGACATAATACCATAACCGCATCGCATTAAACGCGGTGGTTTGTCGACAGGGTGTTTCAAAAGATACCCTGAATTGTTACCTAAGCCTTTCAAATATCGTTGTTATAACCTTCATCGATGACAAACCCTGTAATAAAGCTTGATATGCAACTTTTCCTTTAAGACTGCCTTCTACCGCTTGAAAGTCTTCAACGAGATTCTATTATGGTTTGAAATTTCTGTGTAACTTTTTCGAACACCTTGTACAAGCAGAATGATACACCGACCGTCGTGTACGCAGACGAAAAAGATTTTTGACTTTGGGAAATGCACCCCCTACGGACAGCTGCTACACGATATGTTTACCAACCCCTCGTCTACTATGGTCCACACCAAAGGCCGCGCTAATATCATTGTGCAATAATTTGATCTCAATTTAGCGTAACACATTCAATAAAGAATCCGCATATAAAGGTTTTGTGCGAGTTGTGACGTTCGTTAACAAATGTACGGAGACATGACGAGGGGTAGTTCCGTATTCAAAAAAGTGATCGGGTTGAGTGGCGTTTTAAAAACGTATCCGCGCATCTCGGTTACGATTTAAATCTCGGTGTTGTTGCATTTCGGTAAATTTCGTCTGTCTATTATAATCAGGGTTCTGTGAGGATACGTAGTCGTAACTGGGGCCTATTCCCAAGTTAGAAGATTTTTGCTAAGGAGTCAATTGGTAATGTATTTCCGAAGGCGGACGACGCTGTGACACGTTTTGTTTTGTTGGGTCACGTGTTCGCACTCTGCGGTTAGGATGTTTACAAGTTGATTATGAGTCAAGTGCTGTGAATGGTATTATTGCCTTTTAATCGAGTCACGCGCCGTTGAAAAAGTTGCCCAGGACGAGTGTTGAAATGTTGAAATCTGTGTTATTTTTGTTGGGTATTGCAGTTCAGTCTTGTATGATGGAATGCATTAAGTACTGGAAGGTAGTTGGCTACTTATGGATTTATTGAAGTTGAGAATTTGTCAGGGAAGATTTTGCTAAGCAGTAATAATTAAGCCTGACAAAGATCTTGATTTTGTGATATTTGACGTTTCTACGAGTAATTAAATTGAATGATAGGGAAAGCAGTAGAGGATTCTAGAAAAATGAACCTTTTTAGCAAGATATTTTAAAAGGATTCATTTGTATACTTGTAAAAATTTGCCTGTCCTCTCCGTTTTCTGATTTTTTACCATGTTTAATCATTTTTTTAAATCAGAATCTTGAAAAAAAAAACAATAAAAACAGTGAATTCGATGACCTAAGACGATAACGTTAACAAATTCATCTTCTAATTCCATTTTTCAGATGCAGCAATGCGATCTTTAATTTCTTTTTAGTGGAAATGGGGCATATTGTCTCATAAATGAGTGTTCTGCTTTCCTTTAGTAGTCTCTTCTATACGGTTCATCTTCACTTTATGAAAACATTCGAGGTTCACCCGGAAAGAAAAACCTATGGAATCCAGCTAAATGAATACTCATAATACTCGAAGTGGCTATTCGGAAAGCGGATACGCTTTATTTATTTGTAAAAGCGACAATTTGAAAAGACCATACGGAAAAAGCTCCAAAGGCTCGAGAATAGTGTAAATGCAAGGTGAAAAGTACGCCTGAATAAACACGCAAGTGCAACCCCGCTCGATGAACATTTTGGTACCGATTTATGTTTTCTCTCTTATTTCGCCAGCATTCTAATGATAAACAAGGAACAATTACATTCGTTTAATACGCGGCTCTCTTTTAAAAACACTTGTCCACGTTCCCAAAACTCGCGTGGGCCGTCTCCCTTTTTTTTTTTTTTGGTACGCTTTTAGATCCGTCATCAGTATTAACAATCTATCAATGTGGTCCCTCGCGGTGCGTAACTTTTCTTAACTCTCCCTCCGACGGCGTCACAGAATGTACGTTAATTTGCAGCGAAACCGTATCTAACCGCATCTAAACGAGTATTTTATTTAAATTTCGCATTCGCGTCGTATTTGTGTAATTTTTTACAAAAACTGAGATAAATGAAAAATCAATTTATTTATAGTTTACAATACATATGGTTTTTCGAGAGAAAAAGAACAAAATTACACTTGTTTCGGGGTGCAGTTACAATGCCGCTTTAAAAGCTCTCCTGAGTAACTGCGGGTTGATGAAAGAGGGCTGTTGCAGCCGTTTTGCGATAAATGTACATTTTTATCATTCAACTAATGAAAGACTTTTTGGAGAAGTCGCGTACTGCGTTGATTTCACCAAGAGTTTAGGTATTTGTACTTTTCCAGGGGTTACCACAGTGAGACTTTTAAAGGGTGGTACATGTATAACCTTAGGGATAAGGTGATGGTGTTATTTACTAAGATGTTACCTCGTTGGGCTTAAAATTAATCGTATAATTTAAAAGAAGTGTTTCAGTGTAAAGTTCGTCTCATCTATTCGCTATAACATTTCCGTTTTGTACAATTGCCGTAGGATTTTTCGACTGGATTGTCAAGTCGTTATTGTTGGTTTCTGGGGATTTAACAGGTTCTTGTACTTCGGGTTCGTCGTTATTTTGAGCGTCGATTTCAGTATTGTTTATTTCGACGTTTGGTTGGTTTGCGGAATTCGCCAATTCTGTGGATTCGTTTTGAGATGGGGTGTCCGATGACCTTTCAGAGTTGTTGGGAGTATTAGTCAAGTTACTAGGCTCTCCTTCGCGGTCTACTGTTGCTGTAGGTTCACTGGTAACGGTTTCTTGTTGATTGGTCTCTTTCAACTGCTGTTCAGCTGTTTCAGGATGAACATTATCGGTGTTCAGAGGTTTTTCAGATTCTTGAGTTTGTTCTTCGTTATTGGACGGTGAATTTTGAGAATTCTGCGAGGTATTAGCGTCTTCAGAAGTACTTGTGCTACTTTGTAATTCGTTATTTTCTACGCTGTCTGTATCCGAAGGTTTATCTTGAAGGGCTGATGAGCTTCTTTCAGAGATATCAGTCGCTGGTTGGTTATTATCACTGGGTGCCTCTTGAACAATGTCTGATGAGGTGGTACTTTCTGTAGTAGTGTCTATGTTATCATTAAGGAGATTCGCAGAGTTGGTATTGCTGGCAGTTTGATCATCAGTTGCTGATGCAGTTTGTGGTTCTTGGTCGTTATCTTGATTAGCTGGAGTTTGCTCGACAGTAGTGGTATCTGTAGAAACTACATCGTTATCATCTTCATTTGCAGTTGCAACTTGCGGTTTAGTAGCAGTGTCAGAAGATGCAGCATCAGAGTCAGTAGGGGTACTAGATGTGGTTTGATCAACAGCATTATTAGGTTGTTCAGAGGTATTAGGAGTCTGATCACTTGTAAGTGTTTGGGTGTCATTGCTTATGAGAGTTTGATCATTCTCAGATGTATTGGGTGGTTCTGGTTTGTCTTCTGATGGATTATCATTTTGGTTTTGGGTTATTTCTGATTCGTTGTTATTGGCAGTGTTGTTATTTGAAGGATTTTCTTGTTCGGTAGGTTGATCCTGTGGGTCATCTATTGTAATATCGTCTTCTGAATTTGAGTCGTTGATGGGAGGATCGAGCAAAGACATATTTAAAGTTGGAATAGTTAAAGTTGGCTCAGAAGCTTTAGCACTAGTCGACGATTCTGAGTTTGCAGTATCATTTTGTGGGGGTGCTTCCGGCGGTTGTTCACGTTCATTGTTTGATTCTGGTGCCGAATCTATTGCGTTATTTTGCGCAGAATCACTCCTCACTTCACTTTCCCGAGGTTCATCTGAAGTTGCAGATTCCTCAGATTTTTGGTCCTCTGCGTTGGATGATTCCAACTGCCCTGTTGGATTTTCCTCGAGTGTGAATTCAGCGGTATTAGTTGGTTGAGCATCGTCGCTGCCCTCATTTTCTTCGTGCTGAGAGACAGTCACAGTGGGTGTTTCATCTTGAGTCGTATTTTGTCGATTGTTCGTTTCAGGTTGCAAATCGCCGTGAACTTCTTGACCATCTTTGTTGGTTTCAGAATCTGTATCTTGAATTGGTTCTGTGTTGCTATCAGAATTTACAGTTTCATTTTGTCTATTTGTATCGATACTATTATCAGGTGGATCTGCTTGATTGCTTTCACTAGCTAAATTGCTTTCATCAGTGGCAACTCTGGTATCATTTATTTCGTTGGTATTTTCTGAAACATTGTCGGCTTTCGAGGAATCGGAACCATTTTCCAATGCTGTTTCTTCTTCATTTGCCGCATTGCCTGTACCTGATTCGTTATTTTGTGCAGATTCCGAAACGACAACGTCGTCGTTATCACGTGTCACAGAATTAGGATTAGTACCGAGGTCGTTTCGTATCTCACTAACCTCGTCTTGGTTACTTTCAACGTTACTCAAGTCTTTGCTCTCTTCTTCAAAGTCGTCAGTCTTATAATCGTCAATTTCTGCGTTCATTTCATCAAGGTCGTTATCAACGCTTTCATTATCACGTTCGTCTACCGATGTGATCTCCCTTTGGAGATCTACTGTTTCAGCATTTGAAGCTTTATCATCCTCTTTGTCGGATTGATCGTTTTCAGCTTGTGCTGATTCGGTTTCATTAGCAGGATTTGATTCTTCGATCCAGTTATCTAGATGGGTTTTTATTATGCCTACGAAAACAAGATATACGATTTAGTTGCTTCAATGTTGTTAAAGTTCAAGGGTATTTTTAATTAAGTTTTTTAATTAAAATTATGGTAATAAAACCGTACCAGATAGAAACTTGACATCGGTAACCATGTTTTTAATTTCTTCAAAAATTTTCTCCAACAATTGATTACTGTTTATATCATCCAAGTCTGTAAAACAAAAAAGTATCTCGCATGTTATGAAGACATTAAAAGAAATTACAAAGGGGCGTGGTGCTTTTTTACTTCTTTTCGAATAAGAAATGATAATCGAAAGCGAACGTATGGTGCGGCGAAAACAAACGAAAAACGTTTGGGGTTGTGTTATCGCGGTCTTTATATGTACAGTAGGGATGAATACAGATGAATGGTGGAGGCGAAGTAGCAACATCTTATATATGGCGGACAAGTGCAATGCTACGGGATGGATGCATCTTCGTCACGATACGTTGTTCATATCTCGATCCTACGAATGGTCTGTTGAGGGAGTGTAAAAAGAAACTAGTCCCGGGTATTTTAAAAGAATGTTTTCTATTGGAAAATAACTATTTAGTAATGGCCTTTGTCGCCTGAGTCTCGTGCCTTTAATTATTCAAAGTAAAGGAAATCGATTTGGTGTTTCTTTGGTTTTGTTGGAATGAGTTTTATGTTAAAATTGGTCGGAAAATTTTCAGTTTTCAAAATCACCTAAAAGATGTTTTTTGAATGAATGAAAAAATTTAGTTTCATTTTCCGTACAATTTCTGTCCTCCTTAAATTTTTTATTCGACCTGCTCTCTTTTCAGTCATTTGATTGGATCCTTTAAATTTAGGAAAACTGAACTTTTTCCCTTTATTTTATTTTTTTCTTGTTATTTTGGAGAAAAAAATAGCTGTATATTTACTTTTATCTGCAGAATCCGGTTCTTGGGATTGTTTCAAATTATCGATGGCTTGCTGAATGAGCAAATTTAATTGAGATTTACTTATAACACCATTTCCTTCTGCTTCGGTCACATTGGCATTAGCTCGTTTCCTCTATACAACAAAAACAAAACGGGATGAGTGAATTAAATGACAAGTACTGAAAAAAATCGCTCAAATTTCAAAATACAAAATTGATCAGTCTAGTTAGGCAGTCTACTCTGAAAGGCCATGCTGTCATTCCCGAAGCATTTACTCTACACGGCGAGTGACGGGGCTACTTGGTGAAGCGTTTGACGTACTCACTTCGCTAGCTAAGTTTCGTAACTTAATGACTTCGAGTTCGTCATTAATTTCTAAAATAGCTTCTCGTAAAATTTTGTTAACCATAGAGGTTACAATGGAAGGAAATTCGTCGTCGATATCTGGTAACTGTAACGCAAGAATTCGGTTTTGAAAATACTCCGTCGTGTTGCGTGTTCGGCACTGCGTTGGGATATCGGAGGGACGAGGTTACTTACATCTCCCGGATAAATTTGCGTCGCAGCTTCGACTCCGCTCGTACTCAGATCTAAAGAAGGTACTGGAGAGTTGTGTTGTACTGGTAAATCGGCTTGACATGCTATTGATTTGTCTGGCGGACGTTCGGATAACTGTAAATGGTTTTTTAGGGCAGGTTTTACTTTTTTTTGCTGTCGACGAAATATCCTTTTTAGCTTGACAAGCGGCAGTAATAATGTGGTGTTTTAAGGTTAAGTATGCCGAGCAAACAGGTAATTAGAATGGACGAATCTATTTTTAAGACTGACTCGCCAAGTAACACCCCCTTTGTTTTACCAAGTTTTTATTAAGTTTTAAACCAGCGGTGGTTTTTACGAGCGGGTTTTTATTTTTTCATCGATAACCACAGCGAGGTGAAATGTTATGCGGGGTCGTCGCTTTAGGAGTTATTATCGTTGATTTGGTCTGTACGTTGAATTTTTTATTTAATGAGTAAATCTCATAGATTGCAGTGACAGCGTGATGCTCGCGTGATACCCGCGTCTAATTTATTATTCCAGTAATGATTGATCGCTCGAATTTGTCTATTTTGGTATAGCCAATTTTGACCATCTGCGAAGGAGTCGACTTGTAGGCAATTTCGCGTTTCCTTCGGAAGAGCGGATACGGCAGGAAGTATCAAGGAAGTATTTCAAGATTTTGATCGTTTGGAATTCAAATCAGTCATGGGCATATTATTTACGAGTAATATTACAAACCTAGAAATTGTTTCTGTCTTGAAAGATTCATTCACCTGGAACTGTACATGAAAGTAAGACCCTATTTTGGGAGTTTTCCTCGAGGAATTCATAGTTATGTATCAAAAATTACCGGGGAATCAATTTCCGTCTAAAAGAGACTTCTTAATGGAAAAGTATTTATGATACGAGTAGTTAGAGTTTTTCTAGAGACTTCTATCTGGAACTTTAACTGAGGAGATGAACGGAGTCATATAATAGAAACTAACACCAGTACTACTCAATTAGTTTCCTTCTTAAAAGGCTCATTCATCTAAAACTGTTCACAAAAATAAGAACTTGTCTAGGGACTTCTGTCTGAAATTCTCCTCAAGGAAATGAGCACGTTCATATTATGAAATACTGTCACTCAGAAGGATAGAGAATCCTTTACATGAGAGAATGATGCAAGGAGCCCATCCAGAAAGATGTTGAAATTTTCCTCTGAGGTCTCGTATACATCTTCAGGCACGTATTTCCCAAGACTGTTTCCTCAAACCCGCCAAGATGATTTTATCCTCAAAATTAAAAACGATTTCGAAACCTACCTCTTCTAAAAATCTATCAGTCTGAATTTGTCCATGTTTTCTGCCATCAATAGGCGGTGGTGTCCCTAATCTTAGTTTTCTAGCTCGGATCTGCGCTCGTTGTCGTACCGCAGCTCTCCTCCTAGCTTCGGCTTGTCGACTAAGCACATGTTCAGTCTATATAACATGTCAATAATTAATAACACGGATGATTCTGTATTATCACTTCGTCAAAACGATATTAGGTCAGTACAGAAGAACCTTGCCTCCCTCAGTGAATTTTCGGTTTTAACTACTGGTCTAAAAATACTGAAAAATGTCAAGTACGCGTTTATTTAATTTTTCATCATAGCGAATTATAATTGAAACTTTCAGTTACTAAGGAAAACATATACGTACACGCAACGGCGATTTTCTGGTAATACTAAGTGGGTTAGTAAGATTGAAATTAATGTTTCAAAAGTGGTGACGTTTTTAAAGGGTCAATATAAAATTCATACGCGTATCGATATTACGATGTTAACACATTACCATATGATTTGCTTATTCTTTCCGATAAGTCTTCGTGATTTGTGAAATTTTTGAAGGTTCAGACGTTAATTATCAATTGAACCAAAGGTAACCTAAGGGTAGTTCTGTTGATAAATATATTTACCGATATCACATTTGGACGCTGCGAGGCGAAGTTGCTACCTCGTGCCACTCTTCTGTCGTACATCGTATTGCCATATGTAGGCGCTCCATCTGATGTATCGTTTCTACAAAAAATAAAATCCGAATCAACGTGATATTGACATTGTGTGGTAATTTAAATATTCAAACGGATTGTCACAGGGTCGTCATAATGTCTTCGTGAGTTCCCGTGGAAGGGGAAACGTAAAGAAAACGCGAGGATGGAGACTAAATAGAATATTTTCCTAAGGTCTTGAAAATGAATAGCGAAAAAGATCGTTGCGATAAGTCACCCTGCGAGGTATCGAATGATGGTTAAATTCACGCGATATTAGCATTTAATTTGAATTTCTTATGCGCGGTAACATTTTTCACTATTTTCTTTATGGCTTGCATACGAAAAACCTCATGGTCACGTTGTGAAGGTGAAATAGCGAAAGTCTCGATCGATGGGTAATTACGTATGTAGAATTTACGATTGGCTTGTGCAGATGACCGATGACGATTGTGGTATTGACGAGGGTATTGTATGGGATTTGGGTAAAGCCAAGATTTCCCTGTTTTGATTATACGTCATTAGTGGCTGCTTCGGTTGTGCTGATAGCTATGGGTTGTTTTTTGTCTTTAGTTCTGTTGAAATTCATCTTCCTTTCTCGCCTTGGATGAGTATGGTGTATGAATTTGTTGTGATGGGCGCATTGATACTTGTTATTTAACCCATTATTGTCTGTATATTCAAGCAGTTGCTTTTTTTTGTGTTGATAAAAAAAAGGAAATCTCAAGTTCCCTCTTTGTAGTATCTTTCTTGATTCTGGATTATATTTTTGAATCGATCCCTCGGAATATATAAAGACCATCTTTATTTAATCATTCATTCGCTAAATCACTCATTCCCAGAGTAGGCTGTAGCCGGTTATGAAGAGGGCTAAGAGAGTGGTGTATAGAGATGAAAAAATAACTCCGTTCTATGCCCATGTAAACAATGATGAGTAAATCCTGTAAAATCTTCACGAGGAAAATTTCTCGGACTTCCATAACAAAAACAATGCGCGTAGAAATCGAAAAATTAGGCCATTTTTCCACTAATCGTCGTAACGCGACGGGTACGCAGCGTCGGAATGCTTTTAAAAATTCATTTCGTTACTCGCCCAACCATTCAACTCGCGTGCTTTTTCGGTAATCATTTCTGTAGCCTAAATCAGTGATTCTCAGACGCGTCAGACGATTTATTAATTCGAACGTGCTAGAGTTTGCGTTGAATTGACCAAATATCGAAGATGTAAATATCGGTTTTTATCGGCGTCCGTGTGCCGATTTCAACATAATTTATAGTTTCACGTAATATTCGAAAATTGTCGATCAATTGAGAATTAAAATTTTATTACGAAGGTGAAATTGCTTGGCTAATGAATAATATATAGATCTATTTAAGGAAAATGACGCCGATGATTACATCAGTGTGTATTGTCGTCAGTCTAGTGAAAAAACATGGATCTGGGCGGATTTGCTGTAATTGATGGGTTTGGAAAGTAAAGGAGGTACCAGGTTTTTTGCGGAAAATTTTGGAATTAGGAAAAGAAATTGATTATGATGAAAAATTTGCTAACTTATTGGAAAGGTGAATGTTGAAACAAAGGTACTCTTTATGTAATGCCCATGTAGAATCGAGCAGAAAGCTGAATTTAGCAAATTTTAATGATCGATTTCGACTGAAACAAGCAATAACTTGAATCGTCCCTGTTTTATTAATTTACACAACTTTCATTCAAAAAAAAAAAAAAAAAAAAAAAAAATAGTCGAAGTATTCCCTTTGAGACTATGCATCCTAGTGTTGAGAATCGTACATGGTCCATATCTTTTTCCTCTGGATCCAAAATTGGATGAAGGGGTTTAAAAATTGTTTAAAGTCGCCTAATGACGAATTTTAACATTTTGAAAAACATTTTACGATTAATATTTTACAAATGTTTATTCATCATTATGCAACATTCTAAAGTTGTTTATTTTCTTTTTTTTTCCAGTGTGGTGCTACATCAGGGATAAAAGGGTAAGTTTGTAAAAATTTTAATGCATTTACTATTGATTTTGTGAAATTAGCGGCAATAGACTCAGACGGAAGATTAACCATTTCTGATGCGGCGCAACTTTAGTTTGAAAATTTTTTTCCATCCTGTCTTTTTCAGGGAATTATTGATAATTGGTTGAGAACTGCTGAACTGGTGTCAATTTTTTTTTTTCAGTCATTATACTGGTGTGTAGTGTTTGGTGCCAATATGATAACATACCTTTTCTATTTAAATTTCTCGAGAAAAAACACATTTTGTAATCTATGGTACACCGTGCATGTGGGTCAAAATTTTTTGACTCAGAAAGCGCCTCATTGGAGAAGTATTAAACCGATGGAATTTTTCTAGTATCACCACTAAAAAAAAAAGAACCTCATGGGAACTCTGTGACACACTGTATATCAAATATTGAGAGTTTTTTAGAGAACTTTTAAGTATGGAGGTTGTTGAGAATTGAGAGGAGCAAATTTTGAGATCTTGGAGCCTTCAGTATCAGTGATAGAGCATCTCAATTCAATAACAAAACAAATTCTGGATAGTTTTTTGTTAAAATTGCCACATTACGACGATTTTCATTCATCTACGCTATTTTTTTGAATTTCATCTACACTTAATGTAGTATAATTCGACGCTACATCAATGTATATTTATTATTGCGTAAAACCCCATCCCACGGGTACTGCCTCGATCACGGGTTATTGTAAGGATAGGCAATATATTCGACTGGCACGTGATTGAAGTAAGGGTTCGGCGTTATTGCAGGCATAAAATGAATTCTCGAATAATGGCCATAAATTAGTCACGAAACGAAGCGTACGTTTGATACAAAATATAAACTATTTCGATTTAAACTGAATTCTTAAAACGCGAAAAAATAACGACGTCGAATTACTTCGTACTTACGTTATTTTTGGCAGTTCGTTAGTAATTTCGCGTTTCTCGCGTCTATTTTCCACACGAAATAGACTTCTCGAGGCGAAATTAGTTTGTAAATTTGATTTTACTATTCGAGGTTTACTGGCAAACGAATACACCATGTTTTGGTCGCTGTGCACCTTGCCGGTGGACGACGTCGAGGAGTTTGTGTTACTAAAGCTGTTTTTCCTAAGTCCCAGCAAAGCCGCTACTTCCGGAGGTGGTTCGAGAAAGGTGCCAGATTTGACGGTTGTTATAAACATGGGCCTTTCCATTTTCGGATCTTTGTCGTTCTCGATTTGGGTAACTTTGGGATGGAGTTCGCGTAACTTTGAGCTTACTTTGTTGAAGAATTCCTTCGAAGGAGAATATAAGTTTTTATTTAATAGCGTGATTTGCGAAGGCTGAAATTTGCTGGCGATTGAGTGATAAAGTATGCTGAAATCTTCGTTGGGTATTATGCAATTTTGATGATAGATGCTTTTGATTTTGCTTGGTACAACGGGCTTGAGATTTTTCGCATCGAAGTGTTCGGTCATCGAGTCATCGTCCGGAAGTACGGTAAACGATTTACGCGAATGATCTGTATTTATCAGTAAACTAGTACACATAGTAATCGAAAACAAAACGCCGCATGTTCATAAACGTACCATTACGATAACGCGACCGCAAATCGAGAAACTATTCGCATTTTCAAACGCAGGTGAATTAATCGCGTGCTCGCGAAAACTGACCATTTGATTTTATACACCTTTGTAGTTTTTTAACGATATGGAACTCCGAGAAATGCGCAAGTCCACCTCGAACGACCTCTTTCCGGTCACCATTGAATACTTTCGGACATGCCGTATACGTCAGAAGTCCCATGTACCCTTGGGCCCCCTCCGAATCATTAAACGTTTATGTTTATGAATGGTTAACACGATATAGATGCGATTTGAGCATAAGTGGCCACGGCGCCTGCATAATGTTCGTTATGCGAATTTAATAACTCCCCGGATTTTTTCCACGAGCTGTTTGACCTTTTAATAGCCATCGAAAAAGCTCATTTCGGGTATTTTATTTTAACATTGGATGTTTATTCAACGATTCTGCGATATCGAACGCGACGCGAGCTCTGTCGCATGTTGGTATCGTACGATCATGAATACAGAAGACCTTCGACGTTGAAATCTGATATCATATGTACACAGTTTTTCATCGTATTAATGGAAAAGAAAAGTCCCTTGGGTAATTATAGGGTTAAAGTCTTTACTGCTGTTCAAGTGTTTTGAAATTGGGCAATTTCGTGTTGGGTTTTTTAAATGGCGTCCGTCGGGGTTATTCATTTTTTAACTGGGGAAATTTTTCAAATATTTTTGTACCTTTTATTATTTTTTTTTCATTAAAATATTGAAAGGTGGAATTTGGTCGATTTTAATTTTTAATTGAGGAAGAAGATGGAAATGGAAAAGTCTACAGGATTTCAATTGAATCTTTTTTATAACAAAGATCTTTTGTGTCAATTTATTGTGAATTATTTAATATATTCTGGTAGCCTACGACATATGGGAAAATAGAAAGAAAGACAATTTTTAAACAGCCTAAGGACGGTAAAATCCCAAGTTCGCCTCTGCTTCGAGTGTCTGCTCATGGAGTATAAAAATCGCATTGTTCAAACTCTTTGAGTGGAATTTGTAACATATACAATAACGACCAGAAGGTTTGTGAAAATTTAAAATTAAGGTGAAAAAATACCGAAATTTGCCGACTACTCTTAATTACGCCGAATCGTGTTGCCACCTGGCGTTCGCTCGATTATCGCTCGGGATCAGTAAACTCTGGAGGAACGAACTTAGAACACGGAAGAGAAAAAGTATGATAATTTTATTCGCATTTTCGTATCGTCGGTCACGAAAAGTTCTAATGACATAATTACCAAACTTTTCACTTTTTTTCGACCCTTTCTCTTGACGGAGAAGGTAATCGACAAAGGTAAATATAAATCGCGACGATATCATCAACATCGTAATCCTAATGTCCTATTTGTATATATATGGTTTGTTTTGGTTTGCCCTCCCCCGCTTCCCTCCAAAAAGTAAATTTCACCTATGGTCGCGGTGGATGTTTATGTTATTGTGTATCGATTGCAATGACGATATTCTTGGGTCGCGTAGCCTTGTGAAAAATACGCGTAGCTTTGACCTTTATTAAATATAAATGATAAATACTTACTCGTCGGTCACCTGTTTGAATCGATTCGGATTCGAATATAAAATCTTGGGTGTGCTTCGGAATACGTATGCGGTCTTGTTGAATGTTGTGAAGTAAGGGGTCATGTTATTAATGCACATATTCTAACACTTCGTCTTCGAATCGCGTGTTTTTTCGTTTTATTTTTAATACGTGATTTTCTTGGGATTTCATTTTTCCTTTTCCAACACGGTCTCCCGAGGTTTATGTTCCTAGGTAAACTGTTACCGTTGTCATGGGTACCGCGTAAACGTTTCTAGGTGCCTCGTGATGTAGCTGGTGGTGCTATCTGTGACGCTATGATGAGGTATGCTGGAGCACGAGCGGTGTCTGGTGGTGATTTGACGAAAGGAAAGGCGTGGATGAGCGCCGACTGTGGGATAATCGAGAGGGAGAGATTTACTGGATGAGTTTCAGAGTGCACCACCGAGATGTATTTCGAGGTTGGAGCGTTGATTTGAAGTGACTTTTGTCCCCTTGGTGTTTCAAAAGGTGGCCAGTATGGGACATGAATCATATAAATGAACTTGAAGGTAGGAAATATCAATCAGCGGTGAACCACTATTCAGGGATACAGATGAAAACAAAAATGTAAATAAAACGCGATAAAGGTATCGAGATAAGAATACAAACGTGAAATAGGCTAAGAATTCAGTTGTCCGTCAATATGAGATGGGGCTGATGGCTAAGGTTGAATCTCGTTCACGATGACCGATTTAATACGTAACAATCGCTCGACGGTTGGTTTATTTCCATTTTATACGCTTCGATGGATGCTGTATCGATTTGACATATCGAGAGAGAGAAGATTTAGGAATCGAGTATGAGAAAAAAATTCATCGATACGAACCAGTTCGATGGATGGAGAGAGAAAAAACGAAAATATAAAACCGGTAGCGAATGGAGTGATCTTATGGAGCGTAGATATATTTTTGAGTTGTTTTGCGTATTAAAAAAAATTTTAGAATGCTTGAAAATTTTCTCGTGACTTAATATCGTATCAGTTGGCGTTACGTTGATCAGAAGACAATTAGAAGAGGTAGAATAGGGGGAAAAGTCTATTATAGGAACTAGTTGCTTCAAGGATATGAAGGCTTAAGTCCGAAGATGGGTTGTAAAGGTTTGAAATTGAATCGATTTCAGAAAATAAGCGAGCCCGGAGCTAGGCTCGATATTATGGGAGGTATAATCTAGGAGTTATTGGAGAAGCGAATAGCGTATATAGCGAAGCTAGTTTGAATGATTTTCCCCGAAGACACGTATGACTGGTGCAACCGATAATTTAGTGATAGTCTCTTCAATTACTAGTAAACGGGACCAATTAGACTGGAGACGCGCCTAGACATGATTCTTCCTTCAAACTGTACAGCTTCTACAATACTTGGACGATTTATTACTTACCATTAAAGATTTCATTGCGGTTACCGAGCCCGCGGTTATACCGTATGCCAGAACAATACGATATTCGATACTATACCAAATATTAAATTGCTTTTATAATCGATTTGGTAAAATTAATTGGTTTAAAACTTTGATGCAGTTTCCGATTTGATAAAAAACACGGCCGCATTAAAATATACTCGGTGTGTTTGTATAATTGCTAATTTATGATGTTAATTTTGTAACGAGCCGATACCCTTTGCTGTAGTTCGTATCTGAGCGCTTGTCATTCAGACGGGTGTGTTTGTGGTGCTCATTATTGCATTGGGTGGTTCCTTTAAGGCTTCCGAATAAGTGATACTCGATGGGCTGCATCGTATTGAGGCTGGGTTCGTTGGAATTCCGCATTCTAAGCGTTCTTCCAAGGTGATACAATGTAGTGATGTGATAAGATAGATGGTTACCTGGAGATGAATCATTGTGAAGTTTAAATTAATGGTACATTTGAACTATATGTGTTTGATAACCTAACCATCGATATACATGAGGTGTTTTTATTACATAAGATTTGAAAATATGGAAAAGTCGAGATTGGCGTCAATTTCAGAGTATCAGGGGTTTTTAATCAGAACTCATACAAGTTTCTGACACCTTCAAAGCACCACTCAAGAGACAAGTTACAGAGTGAGCTAAATATCAACATCAGATTCGAAATCAGCGTACTCAGAAACCTAACAATCGATATACATGACGCATTTTTATCACAACAACCCTTTCACATCAACCCCCTCACTTGCATCCCGTCAGAAATCGAGTCCTCATTTGTTTAAGGCCATCGTGATGTTACATTGAAAGATTTTTTTTCGACTGCGTGGTCGGTTTTTCTATAGATTTGTTTGACTGCCGTTTTCAGTTTGTTCAAGTATAAGGGTTCTCGAGTGGGGGCGAAGGGTTGAAGGGATGGGGTGATATTTGATAAGAAATCGACATGTATATCCATTTCATAGGTTTTTGACGTGCTGAATTCAAATCCGAGGCTGTTTCTTTGCTTTAAGGAGTTGTTTTGATGATATAAGTAGATTTCTATACGTTTTCTGTATTTGTCGAAAACGTTTTTTTACATTTTGTTCGATTTATCGTAGTAATTACGTATTCAAATCGTTTCTCGGTAGTATTTTGTGGTATTTCCTTTGAGAATATAATTTCAACCCGATCGCGTCGATATTTCATACTTTCAAGATATTATACGATTCGACGTAAGCAAAAGGTAAACATTAAATTAACCGGAACCCTACACCGAGACATTGGAAATCCGAAATTCTCATTTTCTAGTTATTTTTCAATACGATATCGTCTGAAAAATCTGACAGTTTCGATAATCGTCGACAAGCTCGGTACGAAAAAACGTTGAAAAAAATTCCAAACATTCGTATCCGCGCTACATAAGGTATATGTATATGGATTTTAGGGTGAAAAAAAATTAATCTCAGTCTTATTACGAAACGTATATATTTCAATAAGAAAGGAAAATAAAATAAAAACACGAGAAGGGTAAACAGACGTATACGTTGGCCGAACAAATCCGTACCCGAAGATTAATTTTGTGAACAGTCTGGAACACAGAAGACTATTCGCTTAGGACGTCAAAAGGTTTATAAATGTTACGGAACAGATCTGATTGCCAATTTAGCATCAACCGGTTAACGGAGATACGATTTTTTCGTATATACACAGAAGGAAAAAGTATACTTGGATGATAAAAGTATAAGAGATATCAACCACCTGCTGGTTCGTTACATTTTTGGCTGGTTGACCTTTGAACTGAGACGTTTCAATCACGACGCATCGAATTTTTAACTTGCCTGTGGTCCTCGTTGAGGTTTCTTCGTTTTCTTTGTTCACGAATTGTGGAAACGGTGTTTTTATGTAGTTACGTAAGCTTTTTTTTTTTTTCGTTGAGCAGGAGGTTTGAGGGAGGATGAAAGTGGAGGATGTAAGACGATGGATACGATAAAGAGGTCGATTTTTCACCGAAGAGACGTTTATTGATAGGACGGACGTTGTGACGAGACAGAGAGTGATATTTACTCGGCCGTTACGTCGAAAGACGCTCGTAGACGGTTTGTAAATTTTAATAATTCATATTGTCGGAAAATATTTTCATTTCGTTTCCATATATTGTCTTTGAAACGATTTCAAAAGGAGAATTGGGTTTTTTCGATTAGTATCGCTGATAAAAGCAGACGACGTAGGAAAGGTTCAATAGCCCGAACGTTCTTTTAAGATTGACATCTAAAGGAAATATATTTTCCTGTAAATTTCACGTCGTCGAAGGCGGCGCGGGAAAGCTACGGGAAGAGGTATTATACGACGGAGTTGTGTGTGAAACAGATTATACGCGTTGTGCTGGGGCACCGTGCGAAGGGGTCCAGGAGGAGGAGTTCATGCACATGATACGTAAGAAGGTCGTGATTCAGTAGCGAAAACAATAGGCAGAAATAGCACGTACTCGAATCACGGATTAAATACCGATAATACTTATAAAGGTATTGGCAAACAATACCGACAAAAGATGTACAAAGCGGAGTAAAATTCGCTATACACGGTTTCCAGATTTGTCGTGCTCGAATCCAGTCTCGCCTAAGTGAATTTCTTTAAGACTTGGGATACATAAAATGCTCATCTGTGGTACGATTATTGTCGGGTATATACAGCCGGAGTTTTCTGTCATGATATCCGGATAAGAGAAATAACTTCTTTGTCTGTTCGTTTCGTTTACCGCGTTTGTACGATCCGGCGAGCCGAACCGGAGGAGATATCCGGAGTTGGCTTTTTTTTCGAAAATGTCACCGACTCTCTTAATGATTAATATTACCAAGTTGGTGTTTTTTTTTTTTTTTTTTTTTTTTCAACGTTCGTAACTGGAGCGAGTTTCAA